>PVJC01005785.1:0-57515 GCA_004026665.1 Murina feae | reverse complement strand
TGGGATTCTCTGCGCTTCCTGGACTTGGAAGTCTATTTCTTTCACCAGGTGGGGGAAGTTTTCTGTCATTATTTCTTCAAATAGGTTTTCAATATCTTGCTCTTTCTCTTCTTCTGGCACCCCTATAATTCTGATGTTGGTACGCTTGAAGTTGTCCCAGAGACTCCTTACACTATCTTCATATTTTTGGATTCTTTTTTCTTTTCTGGTTGGGTGGGTTTTGCTTCTTCATATTTCATATCTTTGACTTGATTCTTGCAATCCTCTCGTCTGCTGTTGGATCTCTGTATATTATTCTTTATTTCAGTCAGTGTATGCTTAATTTCTAGCTGGTTCTTTTTCATATACTCGAGGGTCTCACTAAATTTATTGGCAGTCTCTAGAATATTCTTGAAAAACCTAATAACCGTGGTTTTGAACTCTATATCCAGTCGTTTGTATTCTTCCATTTCTGTCATTTGTGACCTGCTTCTTAGTCTCCACATTTTGGCTTTCTGTGTTTAGGGCCCAGTGATTCAGCCTCCCCAATCACCTGGGGTGGACACTCTTGTTGTACGCCTTTGAAGGCTGGGTGCACAGTCTTGTTGTAGTTATCACTGGGAGGTATCACTGAGAGGGAATGACCTGCAGGCCTTTCTCCTTGTTGTTTGGGGTTTGGATCTTTTGGAGTTCTGTCCCAGCTGCAGACCCTTAGGTTATGCTGAAGGCTGGCAGGCACACAGCTTGGGCAGGGTTGTAGGTGGGGTAGGGCGGGGTCTCAGAATCATTGGGTGGAGCAACCCATAATGGCTGCCCCTCTGCTGACGCCACAGTTTCTCCCGGTTTGGCGTCTCCAAGCCCTAGGATCTGCGCGCGTCTGAGACCTGGTATCTCCGTGTCAGTGTCACTAGGAACAGCACTGCTAGAACGCCACTGGTCTTCTGCCCTGTTGCCCTACAGCCCGCATCGCATTCAGTGTGGCCCCAGAGTTTATAATCTCCTTCCAAGCCGCGGACCCGAGCGCAGCCGCCGCCAACCTTTCACCCGTGCCGCCGTGCCGCGGCACCACCGCGCCACCGCCTCTATTCAGTGTGTCTGTACCTCTCAGTTTTCGTGCCGGGAGCTTCTACTCAGTCTCACTTCTCTTGCCTTCTAGTTGTAAAGCTTCCCCTCCCTTGGTTCTGGAGGATGGCTGTTTATCTGTATGGTTGTCTTTTTATAATGTAGTTGTGGAGGCTGTGCATTTAGGTATATACCTCATGCCGCCATCTTGGTTTTTCTGCGGTGTTTCTTCTTGGCATTGACTCCACGAGATGTTGAAAGGTGATATGCGGGATCTGACACCATGCCCGATGAATAGCACAGTTCAGTTCTGTGAGATTTGATTGTTGTGGAACCACAACTTAGTCCCACAAATGCTCAATTGGATTGAGATCTGGTGATTGTGGGGGCCATCTAAGCAAGGTAAAGTCTCCCTCATGTTCTTGAAACCACTCCTGCACAATACGAGCACCGTGTCATGGCACATTGTCTTATTGGAAGAAGCCATCTCCATTGGGATGCGCCATTAACATGATAGGATAAACTTGATCAGCAATGATACTTAGGTATGTTGTGCTATTCAGACGTTTATAATGGTCTGGCCCTCTAGCAACTTCAGTGTGAAATTATAGCCAATTTGCCTACAACATCAGGTGGTCATAATAATCTGGCCACTCAGTGTATAGCCCACATGTCTGAATAGCCAACAACTTGCCAGGAAGTGAGCCTTTCCTATGCAAGCTAACCAACCCAGAGCCCACACTCCAAACACCTTCTCTGTCAGGTCCTCACACTCCTGGAGGCAGCATTCCTCTGCCTTAATGAACCCAGGGTCAGATACCAGACAACTACAGACAGCCCTTCCACCCAGAGCCCAGTGAAAGGATCCAACCCAGGCAATCCTAAACCCGTGAATCTGCGTACCCTCCCCATTGGCTCCTCCCCACATAAGCCACAATAAAGGCTTCTGCTCCTGTGTCCCCCTCACTCCTTCTGCCCCTGACTGACCCTGGTGCTTCCCCGTGTGGTCCTGTGTGGGAAGGCATACCCCTTTCGCCTTAGAGACTGTGAGTAACAAATATCCTTCCTTGTAAGAGCCTTTTCATCTGTTGGCATCACCACATTTTAAACCAAATTGATAAAAGCTTATGTCCACACAAAACCCTGCACATGGATGTTTAGAGCATCTTTATTCATCATCACCCAAACTTGGAAACAACAAAGATTCCCTTCAGTTGGTGAGTGGATAAATAAACTCTGGCAGGTCCAGAAAATTAATAGTGTTCAGTGATGAAAATACATGAGTTACAAAGCCATGCAGAGACATAGAGGAACTTGACTGCATGTTACTAAGAGAAAGAATCCAACCTGAAAAGGCTACATGCTGCATGATTCCAACAATATGAAATTCTGGAAAAGGTAGAAAACTATGGAACCAGTAGGAGATCAACAGTAGACAGAGTTGGGGGAGTGGAGGAGGAGGTTATGAAAAGTTAGAGCACAGAGGATGTTTAGGGCAGGGAACTGTTCTGTTTGATACTCTAAGGATGGATACGTGTCATTATACATTTGTCCAAACCCACAGAATGTACACCACCAGGAGTGAGCAGTAATGTAAACTATGACCTTTGGGTGATACTCATGTGTCAGTGTAGGTTCACTGACTGTAACAAATGCATCATTCTGGTGGAGATCTTTATAATAGGGGAGGGTATGCATGCTTGGGTGCAGGCTTATGTATGGGGAGTCTCTACACTTTGCCCTCAATTTTACTATAAATCTTAAAATGCTCCAAAAATAAGTCCTCATCATCATTGTCATTATCATTGTCATCGTCGTCATCATCATCATCATCATCATCATCATCATCATATCAAACAAACTGGAGGTTCATTTGGGCAGCATTTTCTTCTATATAGACACTCTCTGAACCCCACCCCCACACTTCAGGGATGTAAATGTGAAATGCAGACTATGAATCTCTGCTCTGATTGGATTCCTTCAGAAATTTCTTGGGAGATCTAATTGGGTATTGAAAAAAATTCTACCCAAAGGAAAACCAACATATCTTGGCTTTCCCTGCTTCTTACAGATTTTTAGTATACGCTGAAGAAGAAATAAAAGGATGGAAAAGATTTAGCCAGACAAAACAGAGTTGTAGGCAGTGTTCCATGTAAAATGCCTGGGTGTTGCAGGCAGCCAATATCCTCTAATGGAAAAATGTACACATGTAGAAAGTGAGCAGAGCTGTGTATGTTTGTCAATGCCTGTATGAAGACTGTATTCTGGGATGGCCATCCAGAGGCCCTACCCTGCCTCAGACTTTAAATCCAATCTTCCACACTCTCTTGAACTTCAGGAGCTTATCAAAGGTCTTTACTCTGTTTTTCTCAAAGAAAAGTAAACTCATTCTTCTGTTATTAGTGATTTAGGCATTTTCCTCTCAGGAAACAAATATTTAAGCAAGTGATCCAGTGCTACACTCTCACCTGTGATTTAAAAGAGCTATTATTTACAAAGAAAGTTGAGATATATATCCTATCTAATAAAAGAGTAATATGTAAATTAACTCTCATTCCGTCACAAAGATGGTGGCAGCCATCAAGCTGTAGTGAGGCAGGATGATTGCGTTGCCCTGATAATAAAGGAAGTCAAGATTCCCACCTGTCCTGTGGGCCCTGGGCTCTGCTCAGGCAAAAAGTTTCAATTACAGAAGGTAAATAAACCCAAGATACCTGCTTCCAGCCTGTGGCTGTGGCCTCCACTCAAGGTGGGGCTGGGAACCTGGATTGCCAAGGGCAACCTAGGCTTTGAGTGGGACCAAGGCAACAAAATTTCAATTACACAAGTTAAATAAATCCCAGATACCTGCTTCCAGCCTGCGGCCATGGCCAGTGTGATAACGGCCCTCAGCCCCTCACCCAGGCTGGTCTCATGCTCTGGGGTGAGGATCTCAACTGGGGAATTGGACCAGATTGCAAACAGCCCTTAGCCCCTCCCCCAGGCTAGCCAGGCACCCCAGTAGTGACCCCCACCCCAAAGGGTGTGGCCAGCCTACAAACAGCCATCAGCCCCTCCCCCAGGCTGGCCACACCCCCATGGGATGAGGATCCCCATTGAGGGGCTTGGCCAGCCCTTAGCCCATCTTTCAGGCTGGCCAGGCACCACCGCAGGACCCCCGACCCTGATCCGGAACATGCTTCAGGGCAAACCAGCCGACCCCCACCCGTGCACCAGGCCTCTGTCCTATATAACAAAAGGGTAATATGCAAATTGACTCAAACAGCAGAATGACTGGGAATGACTGGTCACTATGACACACACTGACCACCACGGGGGAGATGCTCAATGCAGGAACTGCCCTTGGTGGTCAGTGCACTCCCACAGGGGGAGCTCTGCTCAGCCACAAGCCAGGCTGACGGCTGCCAGCACAGCAGCGGTGGTGGGAGCCTCTCTCGCCTCCTCACCAGTGCTAAGGATGTCCAACTGCAGCTTAGGCCTGCTCCCCACTGGCAAGTGGACATCCCCCGAGGGCTCCTGGGCTGCCAAAGTGATGTCTCACTGCCAGCTTTGACCTGATCCCCTGGGGAGTGGGCCTAAGCCAGCAGGTGGACATCCCCTGAGGGGTCCCAGACTGCAAGAGGGCATAGGCCTGGCTGAGGGACCCCCCCACCCCCCCTGAAGTGCCTTTAGTTTGTAAATAAATTCTTGTTGACTTGCTATCCATTTATAAGTCCTATTCTTTTTAATAGTTCCAGCCACATTGACATAAAAATACTTTTTAAAGTTTTACAAACAATGGTATCATAGAACAAAGTACCTGCTGGTACTGCTATAGACACAAGGAAACACACCTATGCATGTACACACACCCATATCCCCAAGTCTTGCCCCTTTCTGTACATGCACAGTGTGTGGGAATGTGTCTGTGTGTGACCTTGAAATCAATAAATGAGCAGTTTTGTAGTGTAACAAAAAAAAAAAAACACTTTAGAAATTGGTATGCATGCCTGCAAATGACGCCAACAACACAGCATGTTGATTTCGTGATTTGGGGTAATTTAATATATTTTAGCATCCACTTTTCTTTTCAATGAGAGTAATAATTCTTATCTCAGAGGGTTATTAAGATGAAAAGTGACCCTCCTGCCTGAAATGCTGTTGTCCCTGGCCATTAACGTTGATTGTCAATTAATGAGGATTGGCATAAATTCAACATCAGCAGGAACCCCCAATCCGGGGTGCAGTGAAGGAGGAAACGATTCAGTACAAACAGCTCAATTGTGACACAGCAGGACAGCCTGGCCCTGAGGCCCTGGGGCGAGGAGGCCTGGGGCAAGGAGGCCTAGGGTGAAGCCCCTCTCTGGTTAAACAGCTCTGCTCCTCCCTGGTCTGCTTCGCTCTGGGGAGACATCTTCAGTGCTTCAGCATCTTCAGTGTTTTAGCTCCAGCCAGGAAAAGCAGTCTTCAGATTTGGGGGGAAAAGAAAGAGCCAGAGGGGGGCCAACTTATATTCACAGAAGCACCCAACCCTGGTCCCTGATTGGTTCATCCTCATGCAAATGAGGACTCCAAATACTCAGTTTGATTGGTCCAAAAGGCACTGTCCTGATTGGTCATAAAGGAGCTTCTCTGATTGGTCAGTGAAGATGTTGATGTGGATATAGTTGCATAGCTCCGATGGCTAGGGAAAGTCCAGTCCTATTGGTTGAAATAGGATTCAGGAACTGCTCTGTAAGAGCTGCTCAGATGGCAGGAACAGTCCAGGCAGGCAGTTCAGAGCAGAGGCAGGCGGTTCAGCCCGGGCTGAATTTGCCTGACAGGCCCTTGTTTAGGCGTTGGCTGATGGCTCTGGTTTGGTTTGGTTTTTATTTGAGACCTGTAGCCACCAGGAGCCCTTCCTAGCAGGCATCTTTTTTCTCAGAGTTCACATGGCTTCCAGGGTTTTCTTCTTGTCATTCAAATGCCACTGCTTTAGAAAGCCTAGCTCTGACTAGTTAATGCTTAGTAGTCACCCTGTGACTCAGTTGTATAGCCTACCCCATAGCCCTTGCTACCACTTGCTTTGTGCATATTCATTTAATTAGACATAACCTGACTCCCTCTGCAAGAGAATAAATACCACGTGAGCAAGAACCGTGTCTCTCTTGTTCATCACTCTCACACCCTGTGTCTGGAAACACACTTGCCCCATGACAGACACTCAGCAAATATTTGTTAGAAGGAAGGAAAGGAGGAAAGGTAGGGAAGAAGCAAAGGAAGGGAGAGCGGGAAAGCAGAATGAGGGTGGAAGGGGTGAGTGCAGGGAGGCAGGGGTTTAAATGTCTAACACGATGACAGCACATTGCGTAGGCATTCAATACACTCCAGCTGGTTTACCTGTGATTTTTTGGCAAGTTTCTTCAACTTTTTAGGCCTCACTCCTTTTATCTATAAACCATTAACAGTTACACATACTACTCATTTGATAGGGCTGCTGTGAGGAACAAATCTATAAAAATCAAACAGATAAAGGCAAAGTATAAGCAGCATGCAGGAGTATGATACATGTTCATTAAATAACTACTAATATTGCTATTACCCCTTCACGTGACATCATATGGATGAAGTCCTTTGTTTTAATTAATTTAGAACTTAAGTATTATTAGTAGTAAGACATTCAAATAATGTTTTCCTTTACAAAAGTTATCATTTATGATTTTATTAATAATAAACAAAACAGAAAATACTAATCAGTGTGTATATTTGTTCAGTTAAATATGGACAAAGTTAAACTTTAACACAAGGACGACATGGCCTCTTCATTAGGAATCATGATCTCCTGCCCTAGCTGGTTTGGCTCCCTGGATAGAGCATCGACCTGCAGACTGAAGGGTTCCAGATTCGATTCTGGTCAAGGATTCCATTCTGGTCAAGGGCCCGTACCTCGGCTGCAGGCTCCTCCCTGGCCTGGGCCCTGGTCAGGGGGTGTGCAGGAGGCAACCAATCAATGTGTTTCTCTCACATCAATGTTTCTCTCCGTCTTTCCCTCTCTCTTCTACTCTCTGTAAATTCAATGGAAAGATATCCTTGGGTGAGGATTTTAAAATAAAGAAATTATGATCTCCTTTGACTAATGGCTGAATCAATCAAATCATAAGAAACTTATCAGGAAAATATGCTTAAGTTGTTTGAATCCACTCCTGTGTTTCTGAATAGACAGAAAAGCTGCCTTAAATGTTAGGTAAGAACAGTTTTCTGGACCTCAGCGACAGTAAAGCTATATAGCAAAACGCCACTACAAAATGAAAACGCGGGCAATGATTCCTCCTCATCACCTGAAGAGTAGATGCATGGGGCTGCTTCTCCCTCTCCAGCACAGTTTCATTTCTTTAAAACTTGTTACAATGAAATGTCTCAAGGTACTCGAAGGAAACTTTCCTGTGAAATCGATTAAAATGTGAAGAGTGATGACAAGACTCACACTTTGGGCCAGGAATCGCTTCTCAGTTGGCTAACACAGTGACGAGGTGGTGAAGGGAAAAGGGAAGGCCAGCCTGGCATTCCCATCGCACTGCTGCTTGTGCTCGGAGCTCACTGAGTGTGTGACCGCTGGAGACTTGCCTGGTGTCCCCCATCCCCCCCCGTCAGGTTGGTAGCTCCCTTTGCCACCCCCAATGCGAGAGATGAGGGGTCATGTCCTCTGACAGGTGGGGCAGCAGCAACCATTGCCATCCCCGAAGGCCATCGGGAAGAGGTCAGCGGCCTGGACTCGGCACTGACCTGGACAGATGCCTCCGGGGAGGGGTGGGCTCTGCCTGCTTCACTGCAGGTGACTGCAGAGGGCCTCTTGGTGTGGCCTCGTGGGCCTGTCTCTGCGGCTCCACTGAGTGACCCGTCCTGTCTGTGCACATCCACTCACCTGCTTTCATTGTTCGTTCAATAGCGCATCTCATCACGTGTAATAGTGAATGTCATGTGTTTAATAATGAGTTTTAGCCTCTGAGATAAGAAGACGAGCAGTAATGCTGTTTAATGAGCGCTTACTATGTCCCGGGCTCCATACTCATCTCCAAAGTGAAGAGAATGGGGTTTCCAGAGGTTATGGAGCTAGGAGCGAGCATGCTTCCATCCCCTCACTTCTCCTCGGCGCACTCTGGACTCTCTGGAAAATGAGTGCTTTTGGTCAAATCACCCATTAGGTTCTTCCAAGGTTGTTCTCCGTCAATCCTCAATGCGTTGGAGACCACTTGTCCCTCAGTCATGTGGGACGTGGAGGGGGTTGGCTCTTGCTGTTTTCAGGAGGTCATCCGCGTCCTGGTGGCAACCTGCTCAGGTGTGTGTTCAGTGCCCACAAGTACAAGGTCTGTAACAGGAGATGCCCGGCCTTCGCCCCAGGTGACTTGAGGGCGAAGCCCTCGGCTTCTGCCACTGGTCCAATAGTCTCACATTCTGCACAGACTTCACTGCGGGCAGAACACCTTCCACCGGCCCTTCTCACTTTTTGGAGCGTGTCATCACTTTACTGTCACAGACACCACTACTAGGATGCCCACCGGGATCCCCAAGGAGAATGCGGCGAGTTTTAGAACGTTTCTCAGGCTCTCAGAAATCACCAGCAGCGCCCCCACAGGTGCTCCAGGATCGCCTGGACAGCGGACATGATGGCCGGCAGCAGGCCCTCCATGGCTGGCCGGGCTGTGCCACTGACTGCCAGGGCCCTGCGGAGTGGTCTGTCTCTGAGGTAACCAGGGGCCTAGCAACCAGGCTGATCAGTTGGGCTCGGGGAGGGGAAGCTGGTAGGTCTAGAAAACAGTCCCGAACTTGGCTCTGAATAGTAACTCTTCATCCTGCCATTGCAGTCAAGCTCTGGCCCCTGGTAGGCTTTTGTTTCCTGGGTAGAGCCTGGAAAAAAAAAAAGAGCCTGTAAAATCATAGTAAAACCCTACGTTGGTCTAAACCACTATCTGAAAGGTTCCTCCTCCGACATATGTCAGGGGATCAAATGTGTGGCCATCCTTCTCCCATCAAATCTATCTTCAAAGGCTGAGGTCCTCCTTCAACCCCCCATTCTCACCATTTCAGTGTCTGAGCTGGCTCAGCGCCTGAACAGCTCCTGGGCCCATGTTCCCTGCATGCTTCTGAGGAACCTCTCTTCAAATCCACACAAACCTGGGGGCCTAGAGCATGGGGATGGAGTCTCTTAGGACTCCGTGGGCCAGCACTCCAAAGTCAAGGTGTGGGCAGGGCCTGGTCCCTTGGAGGCTAGAGGGGAGCCTCTCCCAGCTTCTGTGTTGTCAGTCATCTTTGCGTTCCTTGGCTGTGGCTGCATCGCACCGTCTCTGCCTCCATCTTTGTATGGCCTTCTCGTCTGTGTGGCTATATGTTGTGCCCTCTTCAAGCAGACTGGCCCTGCATTGAGGGACAGTGTTGACCAAGTATGAGTCATCTCAGTCCTCAACGGCATATGTCTGCGGATACTCTGGTTTCAATAAGGTCGCATGCTTATTTGGTTCCAGATGGACATGACCTTGGGGAGGGGGGCACACTATTCAACCCGTCATACTGGGTATTGCTCCCTTCACTCCCATGGAATCTTTGGGTGATTTGAAATCCTTAGATTCACTCTCATCTCCTAGATTCTAGAGTTCACCTTTGTCCAGGGCTCTTTCCCTCCACCCATCCCTTAGAGCATCCCTACCCCAACCCTCACCCATCCCTCTTTCAACTTGCTTTTTTTAAAAAAAATTCCATAGCCGCAGAGACAGGGTCCTCTTATACCCAGCCTTGGCCCCCAGGACCCAGGCGTATGAACCACATTTGTGTGGTTCCACATGTCAAAGCTGTGGTGCAGCCACGAAGGGTAAATCGGGGTGCCGGCTCCCAGGTCTCTGTTCCTCAGAGAGGACCAGGGTTTGTCGAGTAACTCAGAGCCACGGAACTTTCCTGTTCAACCTCTTCCTAGTTATTTTGGCTCTCAGATAAAGGAAAGTTAATTACTTGCATACTTGATCAACTGAAAATATCCAGACTGTATATTTTGAGTCTCGATCAATTAGGACTATTTGCCTACAGGAACCAAATTAATGATTTCCTTTGCTTTCAAGTTGTGGAGAAGAAATGTCTGGCTGCCTTCCTTACTGAACCCACATAAGGGCCAGCTTTTGTAAAAACAATAGTCATGATAATAATAACCCCGGTGCCTGGCAATCAATGAATTTGTTTCAGACTTGGTCTCAGGAGCACGCTGCAACGTGGTGTATGGTCGGCCCACCCTATGGACAGGTCCTGTGTGCACACGGCCCAGGGCACAGGCACGACCCATCCACTCCTCCCTTTGCTGAAGGATCTTAACTTTAAAAAAGCAAAGAGGAACCTTCAGCATTCCATCCATACATGAAAGAAAACCCGCTACCTTGGCAAGTAGCTCTTCTCTCGCCTGTTTATCCTTCTCTCCGTTTCCTTTCATTTCTACTTTAAAGGCAAGTTCATGAATCAGGTGGTTACGGCACACGGAAAATATCTGGCTTCAGAACAACAATAGATTGAGCTCACTTCTGCCACCTAAAAATATGACTTTGGGTATTTCTCTTAACCTCTCAGAGCCTTAGTGTACTCACCTGTAATGCCAACCTCAAAGTTGCATTGAGAGTGTGAAGGAAATGTCTGTGCATGAAGCCTGTCACGGCAGAGGCCCCCAGTGGCCTCTGGCTTCCTCTCCCCTTGGGAGGGACTCTAATTTGGGAACAGATTACAGTGGCAGGGTGACATCACAGTAACCTTCAGGCTGTTGTGCAAGCCTCTGACCTGGCTGTGCATGGATGAGGTGGGCACGCAGTGGTGCCAATCAGTGTCCGGAGAGAAAAGGGGTGGACTGTCTAAGTTGTCAAGCTCAACCATGCATTGCCTCTTGGAAACCCACCTCCCTTGTTGTGCGTGGACTCACTCCCCCCAAATTGGAGACAAGTCCTCATCTCGCTTATCTCCCACTGTAAAGCATGGGTGAAAACGTGTCCTGAAGGATTGTGAGCGAGACGATATGAAGCAAAGACCACCAACACATTGCTCACAAACAGCAGTGAGGAGGCCTGCTTTTACTTAGCCAGAGCCTAACTAGGGGGGATCACATGGCTCTCCCACGAGTACACAGGGGACCCCAAGCTGGACGCCAGCACTCAGCATCTGGCCCTGACCCTCATCCGAGATGCGTCTGCTCTTGAGCCTCATCACCTGAGAGTAAACACTCATAATGAGAGTGCAAGGGGCGGTAATAAGGAATTGGTTTTTCCCGTTGATTTTAACCATCTTTCCTCCACTGGGGGCTGTCCATGGAGGCACCTTCTTGGTGGCACTTCTGTTAAACATGGCCACCACCACCGCTTCCACTAAGTTTCCTGGTGCAGGGAACCAGGACCTGGCACCTGGCACGATGAATGGGCGCTGGAATGACTGGGGCTTCAGTTTACCACCTACTTACTCTCTGCTCTCCACGGGAGCTCCCACGGGCCACCTTGCCAAGAGAGACATGCTCTTGACCCCTGCAGCCCCGTCCCACAATGCGGAGCACTTAAAAGGGATCAAACACTTGGTGATTTCAAAACAGGAGGACAAGTATTTCCAAGGCCGGCTCAAAGCACGCCGGCTCGGAATGCACGCCGATGACTCACCATCTGAGGAGAGAGCCAAGCGCATACGATGTGCACGTAGCTAGAGGGGCGTCTGCTGGGCGCAATGCAAACGGGATTGGAGAGCCAGGCCACGGGTGGGGACATAACAGACCTGAAGGTGGGAAATGGCGCCCCATGGGCAGCAGTGCTGCTGAGTCCCGACAGCTCTGCTTCCGTCCTCCCGGGAGCTCACGGCATCATGTGGGACATAGACTTACAAATGCAATTCAGCAAGTAGGAAAGAGCATGGGAATCCGGCAAGGGACTCTGTGTGTCTCTGGTTATGTAATATGCACGCTCTTTATGGGAAATATGAAACATTAACGACGGCCTGTACAAGAAAATGAAGACCACCAAATTCTACCACCAAAGTAACCATTTTCTGGTATATGTACATTTTTCTACAAATTGTACTTAGACTCTATTCAGATCCATCCAGTTCTTTTTCACTTAATCATGCATTTAGATGGTAGATTCTGTATAGCCGATTCCCTAGGACATCCAATGCAAACATAACATCTACTTGAAATTTAGAGTTCTTTCTGGAACACTTACTTGAATTTTTATGAATCTAAAATATATCCAAATTTGCTTTTATATAAAATATGTAGTATTTACATATAAAACATAAATTTTATTGTAAGCAAATAAATATATTATGCCCAACAAAATGTAACATGTAAAATTATAAATATATAAAGAATATAAAAAAATAAAGTGGATCAAATATTCTTAGCTGTATGGAAATGGAAGCTGCTGTTTCCCTAAACCCTTGGAAATTTCAATTTTATGTCCTTTAAACACTTCTACTTATCACATTGTTAACATTTCATTGCCCAGTTTAGGTAGCATCTTTAAAACACTCTATGTGACTGGCAAAAACTGAGTGGTGATTTTTTTATAACACGCCCGTCCCCTCTACACAGAAGAACTAATATTCACTTAGGGGCTCCTTGGACATAATCTTAAAGCTCTGAGGATGTGGATTTCCTCAAGAAATAGGAATCTTCAACCCAACCCTAGAATTGGCCTGAGGAACGCCTTCAAGTAGATGTAAATTTATTCGTTTACAGAAAAAATAAAATCAACAGGTCACTATTTTTCACTTGATTTTGTGCACAGTTTGGGGCTGTGTTACCACCTGCTTAGGCTGTGAGAAAACGAGTCGGCATATGGCAAAAGGTAAGCATAGAATCACTCCAAAACAGTGCCGCGGGCCTGTCGTGAGGTGTGCTTCCCACACATTCATCCTGGTGGCTGTGTTAAGTCACAGTTTATTCGGCACACACGGCATTTCTAAGTGGAATTAATACATCAGAATTTCACGATGCCCTTCTCTGAGTGTCACGGCCCCCCTCGTGCCTCCTGATCTAGACTGACAGTCACCTTGTAGGGGACCACCCTCTCCAGTAGGGCATCAGAAAGACACACAGGCTGAAATACGGAGACAAAACTTCTGTAGCCAGAAACTTACAATTCCTGGAGCAGTGAGCTCAGCCTCCCTGAGAAGCCATCCGACTCACCAGAGCCTGGATTCCACAGTTAGAGCTTCATTCCGTTGGCTTTAGTCTACAGAGATGGTTGGGTTCAGAAAGTGCAGCTCTCTCATAGGGGACGCGGCAGGCCTATCAGTCGCTTGCAGCTGTGTTTCTCAAAGAGGTGTGTCCGCTGCCTGACCCATTACCCTAGGGTGGGAGACGGTGGTTGGATGGAGATTTCTAAGTTTCGCTCCAAGAGAATCTGATTCTGTTGATCTGTGAAGGGCTCTGAATTTTAGCAAGCCCTCCACAAGATGCCTATGAAAATCAGAGTTTGAGAACCAGTAACTTATACCCCAACGCATTTATGAATTCTTTCTTGAGAACAGAAGACATAATTGCCTTGGGGAGGAGTGAGTGGGGGTGTATCTCAGTGATCATCTGAAGGAGGCGAAGGGAAGCCGGGACAGGATGTTGAATAGCCCTGCTTTTCCTGTTGGCGTCCTCTCTGATTTCTCAGGGTGTTCCTTATCAATCTGTGCATTCCTTTTGACTAGACTCTCTCTTGTGAAACCTGTGTCTGCAGTCATTTTAAACACACTTATTTTATCTTCTCTTTCGACTGTTTTCTCCCTGCCCCAGGATTGGAGTTTTAATTCTGCTTTTCATTGTGTACCTGCTTACTCCTGTGTGGAGTATGTTGTGTCTTTGCTTTTTCCCCGATGTAGCGTGTTTCTCAAGGGAGGTTTTGGTCTGTGCTTCTGCTAAGAACCCAAGCGACACATTGGTCTGGGACAATTTTTATGCTAATTTCTTAACGAGGGAATTCCTGGACACAGGAAGGGTGCACATTGGAACCCTGTCTCTGGGCCTGGGAAGGGCTATGCTAATGGCTTCTGAAGGAGATTCAGTCCTCTGCACGTAAACCCAGACAGAATGAGACAGGCTTCCTCCTGACCCTGCACCGGCCGCTGGGTGTTTCCGGTCCAGCTTCCAATGGGGAGAGCTTAGTTTCCACTCTTGCCTCGTCTGGCTGGAGGCCCTCGAATCCTGACCCTGTTATGGGCACTGGCAATGTAGGCTCCTGAATTTCCAAAACCCAAATCCACTCCACTTCCATCCCATATAGCATCAAATCACGTTTCTAGTATTTCTATTGAAAGCTCAGCAATGCATTATTTTAATGTTATGATTTCTAAATACCTGTAGCATGAGGTTTTGCAGGTCCTCCAAGCCACCACAATACCCTGAAATTCTAAGACGTGTGACCTAGGCTGTTGGTTCAAACTGATCTTAGGATCTAAGGATGTTTCCTTGGGTTCAACATACTGGCAAAGCTGGAGAGTTAAAATATGAGATTAATCCTCTCTTAACAAAGCAACAACCTCTAAAAATGAAATTCACGTCCGCAGTGGCCCTGTAGATGTTTTCGATGATCACTATATTTTTGTGTTTCTTAAACCTGTCAATCAATATACTGAGGTCTCTATTTTCTTGGAAGCCCAGGGCACAGAACAATGAAACTGACTTGCACCAAAAACACAGTTCCACCACCACCCAGCAGGTGGCAGAAGTATCACCAGCCTCCAGGGTGCTCCTCCTGAGTCAGAAACAAGAGGCAAGAATCATCATTTGTCACTTAAAGGAGCCTGTAGGTGGAGGGCTGAAGTGGTGTGAGGTTGGAGGCAGTTAGGGAAATGGATATACTTTAATGTGTCCCAAATAACACAGGAAATAGAGACCTGTCAGGCTCCTTTAAGTGACAAATGATGATTTGTCACCCTCATCTTCCTGTTGTCCTTTACAGATGTTCTAGAAGGCTCGGTGGGGTATTGTGGTAGCCTGCAAGCTCGGTCATGGAAAGACTACTTTATTTGGTTGTCGAGGGAAAGTGAGGCAATGAGAGAGACCAGTGTTCATCATAGAAATAAGTATATGACAATGGGTGTTCCGACTCAGTGACGAGCACTGTATTTGTGAGTGAGTGAGTGTGTGTGTGAAGCCCTGATGTAAGGAAGGGGTGCATTCCCTTCATCTGTAACTGATTCACAGTTTCTTGTTACCTTTATCACATTTTTCTCATTCTCCGCCCTCCCTTCCCCCGGGGACACACAGTTCTGATTCTGGCTTCTCCTGGCGATTCAACGTGGTTAATTTTTGTCATTTGTTCCTTTTTAGCTTTCGTGGTAAATAATGGTAGAATAAATCACATGCCTTCTTGATTCACTCGGAAATCAACTTCTGTGTTTTCCAAACACTGGAGTCTTTGTTGAAGTCCTCGAGTACAGATTGAGAGGTTCCACGTCTAAGCTGTCAAAAACAATGGAATTCAAGTGGAACATTTTCATTCAAATCCCCATGGAGTCCTGCTTGGTATTTTCCTTACTTTGTACAGGTATTAATAATCGTCATTCTATTATCAACCCGACACTGGTACAAGCTAAATGCATTTTCACTTCTCTAATTTCCTAATTTAAGGAGGAAACTTTACTAAATGTCTGGCAAGCAAATTCAATATTTTACTGGGCACTCACTGGTGTTACCATACTGAGTATGGGAGTTCGTTTAGTGCAGGCCCTAATCCCTGGAAAGTTCTAGTTGCACCTAGAACAATCTTCCAACTGGATTTCTCTTCAGCTCAGGGATATAAGCTGAAAGTAACAAAAACAATCTATTCTTACATTTTATTATGAGAAATAAGGGACAAGTGTTTAAGTTTCTAGAAATATAAATGTTAATAAATCTGAAGCCTTCAGATTTTGTCTAATTAAACACTGTACACAGTGGTTCTCAACCAGAAACTCCTTTTCCCCCAAACAATATTAGTCAATGTTTCCTGACAGTTTGGGTTGTCATAATGGAGGAGAGGCATTCTCCTGACATCTAGTGTAGAGGCCAAGGATGACGTTCAACATCCTACAATGCCTCCCAGGACAGAGGGACCCCTCCCAACAAACAATGATTTCACCCAAAATATCAATAGTGATCATTTTGATAAATGCTGCTATATGAAATGGTTTTTCTAAAGAGATCAAAACTCATACTACATCACTGATTTATATAGATTTGATTTTTTAACACCTTTATTGAAATGTAATTCACATAACAAACAATTCACACATTTGGAGTACACAATTTAATGGTTTTTAGTTCAGGATTGTGCAACCACCACAACAACTTTATGTTTTTATTTTCCTCCAAAGAAACCCCATATGCTTTAGTCATCATTCCTCCACTCTCCCCTCAGACCCTCCCAAGCCCTAGGCAACCACTAGTCTACTTTCTATCTCTATAGATTTACCTGTCCTATCTACTAAAACCCTAATATGCAAATAGATCGAATGATCGAATGACACTATGACGTGCACTAACCACCAGGGGGCAGATGCTTAATGCAGGAGCTGCCCCCTGGAGGTCAGTGTGCTTCCACAGGGGGAGCACTGCTCAGCCAGAAGCTGGGCTCACAGCTGGCGAGTGCAGCAGTGGTGGAGTGGTGGTGGGAGCCTCTCCTGCATCCAGCTCCCACCGAGGCAGTGTTAAGGATCCCTAGGGGGATGTATGACTGCTGGCTTAGGCCCCACTCCCTGAGGACATCAGGCCTAAGCCAAAAGATGGACATCCCCTGAGGGGTCCCGTACTACAAGAGAGCACAGGCCAGGCTGAGGGGATCCGCTCCCCCCCACTCCCGCACAAATTTTGTGCATCAGGTTTCTAGTTTTGTATATTTCACATAAATGGAATTGTACAGTACGTGACCTTCTGTATCTGACTTCTTTCACTCAGCATAATGTTTTCAGGGTTCATTCATGTTATGGTATTCATCAGTACTTCCTTCCCTTTTATTGACAAGTAATATGGTTATATCTTCTTTCTGTATTCATCAGTTAATGGGCATTTGGGTTGATTCCATTTTTTGGTTATTTTGAATAGAGCTGCTATGAACATTCACATACTACTTTTAGTGTGAGAGTATATTTTCATTCCTCTTGGGTATATATCTGGGAATAAAATTACTATATCCCATAACTCTATGTTTTAGTTTTGAGGGATTGTCAAACTGTTTTCCAAAGTAATGAAACCACTTTAAATTGCCACAAATGAAGGTTCCGTTTTCCCCACATCCTCATCATCTGTCTTTTTCTCTATAATTGTCATCGTGGGTGTGAGATGGGCTCTCATTGTGGCTTTGATTTGCATTTCTCCGGTGGCTAATGATGTTGAGCATTTTTTAATGTTCCTACTGATCAGCCTTGTTTATCCGTCTTTGAAGAAACATCTCTTCAAATTAATCATCCATTTTTAGTTTATTTATTGATATTTTTATTATTGAGTTGTTAAACATTCTTTATACAGACACAAGTCCTTTATCAGATAAATGACTTGCAAATATTTTCTCAGTCTGTGAGTTTTCTCTTCACTTTCTTGATGGAATCATTTGCAGCATAAGTGTTTTTAATTTTGATAAGTTCTAAGTCATCAATTTTTTTTCTTTTGTCACTTGTGTTTTTATGTCATAATGAAGGCTTTGCCTAACCCTAGGCCCACAGGTTTCCTTTTGTGGTTCCTCTCAAAAGTTTTAGCTCTTACATTTAGATCTATTTTGAGTTAAGTTTTTTTGTAGAGTGTAAGGAAGGCATCCAATGTCACTCTTGCATATGGATTTCCAATTATTCCTGCACCACTTGGAATAAAGTCTTTCCTGTCCCCCTGTATTGTTTTGGCACCCTTGCTGAAATTAATTGACCATAAAGATGAGGGTTTATTTCTGGACTCTTCAATTATATTCTATTGATCTATGTCTATCCTTATGCCAATACCACACTGTCCTGTTTATTGTAGTTGTGCAATCAGTTTTGAGTCAATAAGAATGAGTTCTTCAAATTTGTTCTTTTTCCAGATTATTTTGGCTATGCTGGGTCTTTTGAATTTCCATATAAATTTTAGAATCACCTTGTTGATTTCTGAAAAACAGCCAGCTCAGATTTTGATAGGTATTGCATTGAATCTGTAGATCAATTTGAGGAGTGTTGCCATTTAAAAAATACCAAGTCTTTCGATCCATGAACATGAAATGTCTTCTCATTTATTTGGGTTTTTAAAAATTCTTTTCAACAACGTTTTATAGTTTTCAGTGTATAAGTCTGAAACTACTTTGTTAAATTTATTCTTAAATATTTTATTCTTCTTGGACACTACGATGCATGGAATTGTTGTTTTTTTTTTTAATTTCATTTTCAGATTGTTCATTTCTAACATATAGCAATACAATGGATTTTTTTTAACATTAATCTTGTATCCTATAATCTTCTTAAACTCATTTACTCTAATACTTTTAGTAAATTCCTTAGGATTTTCTACATAAAAGGTTATGCCATATGTAAATAGAGATAATTTTTCTTCTTCCTTTACAGTCTGGGTGGCTTCTATTTATTTTGTTTGCCTAATTTCCCAGGCTAGACCCTCCAGTACACTGTGTAATAGAGAGTGGACATGTTTGTATTATTCTTGATTCTGAGCAGGAAGCATTCAATCTTCCATTATTAAGTACTAGGGGCCCGGTGCACAAAAATTTGTGCACTTGGGGTGGTCCCTCAGCCTGGCCTGTGCCCTCTTACAGTCTGGGACCCCTCGGAGGATGTCCACCTGCTGGTGTGCCTGGTCAGCTTGATGAGGGGCTGATGGCTGTTTGCAGGCTGGCCAAGCCCCCCCAGTGTGGACCCTCACCCCATGGGGGTGTGGCCAGCCTGGGTGAGGGACTGAGGGCCATTTTCAGGCTGCCCACAGCTCCCATTGACCCAGCATCCCAACGAGGCTGGCTGGAATCAGGTTTCTGGGGTTTATTTATCTTCTATAATTTAAACTTTGTTTCCTTGAGCAGAGGTGTAGTCAGGCAATGAAGTCTCCTGTTTGCTTCAGCTCCGTAGCTTCTATAACTGAAACATTGTTGCCTTGAGCAGAGGACCGGCCTGCCTAGGCAGGCAGTTTCAACTCCTTTGCTGGTGCAACGGAAGCCTCCTGTTTGCTCTAGCTCCATGGCTGCCGGCCACCATCTTGGCTGGGTTAATTTGCATACAGCCACTCTGATTGGCTGATGGGCATGGCTTGGCTGATGGGCGTGGCCTAGGTGTCTCAGAGTGATTGTTAATTTGCATATTACTCTTTTATTAGATTAGATGATGCTATCTGGGGTATTTTTGTAGATGTCTTTTACCAAGTTGAAGAAATTTTTTATCATGAGTAGGTGTTGGATTTTGCTGATTGTCTCTATTGGTTGAAGCATCATTCTGTACAACAAATGGATGCAGGTTCAATTTCTACTCAGAGTACATCCCTAGGTTTGTGAAATTACTGTTATACCTGTTACCTCTATTTATGTTACAAACCCAATAACAGTGTCCTTAGTTTCTTATGTGACTGATAGAACCTTGTTTAAATATGTAATTTGTGATTGAGACTTTATTTTTAGAGAAGTTCTAAGTTCCTTACCAAGGGAAACTGTGAGATAAAAATGAGTGTTGTTTTAAGACAAACAAAGAGAGAGAAACCACTTCTTCCTAGCAAGATATAACAATGACGGCGAAAGTTCCTCAGGACTTTGGGATCCTCTCAAAGCCTTGCCCAGGCCGGGCCTAAAGGTCCTCTCCAAGTTATTAAGGAGTGCTTGGCAGGTGGGTGCTCATTCTGAACAGGCCACTGATGCACAGAAACTTTCACATCCGCTTCATTGTCTGATATCCCTATGGCTACAGAGACCTGGCCCGCGTGCTGTCACTCGTACTACTATAGGATTCAATAAACATGTGTTTATGCATAAAGACATCTGCTATATCGGGAAGCTGAATAATGAGCAAATGCTTTCTACAGTGTTTTATGTTCCTGCGTTCTTAAAACTTGTTCAGCATCCTCAGGCAGACAAGTCTAAGAATGAAATGAAATACACAGCTGGCAACAGAGGTGTTTTCTGACTCATGAATAAGCCATCCAGGTAGAGGCGATACCCGTCAGGCAGGTTAGGGCTGCGACTAGATCACTTTCTCCATGCTCAATCAGTGTGATGTCTGGACACCCTGCAAGGGAGCTTCCTGAGGGAATGAAAGAGTGCGGGGAGTTCAGCTGAGAGTGAGAAAACCAGTGCAGTCCATGAGCAGCACCAGTGGATTAATAGCTTTCTGGACACAGAAGCTCTGTTAGGGAGACTTTCTGAAAGTAGGATAAGACTTTTCTCCTTTCTCTTTGGCCATGGTTGGTTAAAACACCCTTCAACACACTGCTTTATGTTTTGGCTAACCTCTCTCTTCTTCTGAAAAAGTTGAAAAAGTGAATTTGGGGTTGTTACTCTTGGAAAAGTAGGTGTAGACTCCTCCATTGCAGCCCCATTGATGTGATGAGAGCCTGGTCAGGGGAAGGTGATGGTTTGTTTCCTCGGTCAGCAATGTGGATGGTAACCATTTCACCTTTGAAGTGTAGACTATCCAAAGTCCTAAGATATCAAGGACCAAGTGCTCAAACTACTTTAGAAAACTGAGGCCCTCGAGTCCTGAAAACTCAGTGTCTCAGGCCCGTGAAGTATTCTGGACGTGGTATGTTAGCTTCACTGACAACAAAGAGAAATGCAAACATACAGGAGTTGGGTCTTTGATGAACTCCAATCAGAGGTGATTTTCTCTGGAAACAGGAGTGTCATTTTTCTAAAGACAGATGATTCAGACTGTGTTGATCTTTCTATTCTGCAATTGTATTGGTCCATAAACTTTTAATTCAGTCACTTCCTCAGAAAATAAAGTCTGTGTTTCCCCATCACAAATGCCGGCATGGAAGGGCCGTCCCATCAGGAGGGGCACCCTGCTTAGCTTACTAAGGGCAGTGAGGGTGGAGCTGGCTCTGGCCCGTTTCCTGATTTTTCTTTGTCACTTGCATAGCTACATGTGTCCATTTACAAAAATACAGACATACCAAAAGTTTGGAATGATTTAAATGTTGAGCAAATCAAATTCTAATGTTATTAAAAGCGACCTGCTGTCACTCTCTTTATGACTTTTTGGTATTCCTGCATTGACGGTCCCCACAGGGGTCATGCATACCCGTACATGACCAATGCAGGAATCAGGGCCCAACAACTAGGCCCTTTTCTTCCCGACACTGTGCTTCTCTTAGGCCTATTAGCAGCATATAAGGGTCGCTTCCTGACTAAAATGCTTTGTTCTGAACCTCTCTCAAATTCTATTGTAGACTGATTTGCAGATCATTTTTCAGCAATGAAAGCGCCCTGTGAGTTCATGCAGCCTTTTTTACCCCAAAACCCCAGCCTGGAAAATATTCCATGACTGCCCTTAACTGTAGATGGCTTAGTCCTAGCTGTGGTCCAAGCGTTATGGTATTCACCTGCTCACATCTCAGCAAAAGTACTGACTTCCATTTGTGAGGTCAAGAAGCAAGTGAGTCCCAGCTCTGTGTTTAGAACCATCTTCAGCTACAGGCTTAGCTTGCTCTTCATGACTCGGGAGGCCCCGCTGCAGGCCGGCTAGGATGGGAGGGTAATTCACAATGCCAACAGGGGCCCGGGTTTCCTCTTTCTTTCTACTCAGCCCTCTGAGCGCAGGCTTGTTTCTCCATGTCAGAGGGATGGCTGGTCCCCCAGCAGCAAGCAGAGGGAAGGGCGGTGGGTGAAGATGACACACTCAGTTAAGTAAACTCTGGTGAAGGAATTTTCAGATGTGGGTTGGATCTTGTCACAGAAAATTTGGTTGGGATGTTGAGACTGGTACTACTCTGCAGGCAGTCACCAAGAGGGCAGGGAAAAGTGGATTACTCACATGATGAGGCTTTATGGGGGCGCAGGGCCAACTCCCAAGATGGTCCAAAAGCAGCTTCAGACAGCAAAGAAAGAAGACTGCCTGGGCCTCAATTATGGAGAGTGGATGAGGTCAGGGGAGGTTCCTGCCTGTGGACAGAGGCTTGTGGGCTTGCCTTTCCCCTTGAAGCCAAAGGAGGGGGCACTTGGCCTTCTCCCCAGGGCTTTTCACAAGCTTCCTGGCTGTGGGTCAGAGCGGGGGAAAGGAGAAGGGGGGACTGGAAAGCATTTGGACATCAAATATCCAGTCCAGCCCTAGCCAGTCAAAGGGCACATACATCAATTGCAGGCTCCTCCCTGGCCTGAGCCCTGGCCAACGTGAGTGCAGGAGGCAACTAGTTGATGTGTGTTTCTCTCTGTCCTTCCTTCTCTCTTCCACTCTGTCTAAAAATCAATGGAAAAATATCCTTGGGTGAGGATTAAAAAAAAAAAAAAAAGAGTCTGACTCTATTACCTCAGCAGCCTTCTGCCTACAGGTCCCAGAGCTGAGAAATGTGTTGTGTGAGCCGTGCCCATGAAGGATGGGCTGCTGGTGTAGAAGGAGTGGAGGGAGGTGAGGCGGAGGCAGCCGCTCCTCCCTCTGGCTGTTCTTCATTTGGGCACGAAGGTGGATCTTGGCTACCCACTGGGATTAGCAGTGCTCGGGCACTTTGCTCACTGTTGGTGAATGGCCAGGTCCAGCAATGTGGCCTTTTCCACAGCACACGGGAGTCATGGGGAAACTCTGAGAAGAGACCTAAGAGCTACGCTATGGGCCATCCTGGGACCCAGGGTGTGTGTTCACTTACAACACAGGCCTCCTGAAGCTTGATCCCAAGATGCGTACACCTGTTTGTGAATTGCAAAGACAAAATGAGCACGTGCATTTTTTAAAAACTAGCTTAGTTTTAACTTCTAGGGTGCGTGTTGGGATAGCTTAAAACGTCAAGGGATGTCCTCTGAAAGATTCTCCATAAGAGGAAGAACCTTTCCCCCTGGAAGGAAGAGTGGGGAGAGAGAATCCTATATAATAAAAGTCTAATATGCAAATTGTCCCCTGGGCCAGGAGTTTGATCAGGAGTTTGACCAGGGAGTGGGGCTGGCCCGCCAGCCGCCTGCGCAGCCCAAAGAAAGGAGGCCTGGGCCAGCAATGGGCAGCCGCTAGGGATCCTATCCATGCACGAATTTCATGCACTGGGCCTCCAGTGATTAGAGAAAGGCGTTCCAACACCATGATCTAGGGCTTGGTGGGGGAAACATTACTGCTTTCATTCTCGGCATTTCTTTGACCTGTACTTCCCTCACAAGGCAGTTTTGTACTCAGAGGTTGCTCCCTGGTTAAAAATGACTTTGCAGCCTGCCAATTGGCTCACTGGATAGAGAGTCGGCCTGCAGACCTAAGGATCCTGGATTCTGGTCAAGGGCACATACCTCTGCTGCAGGCTTCTCCCCAGGGCCTGGTTGGGGCGTGTACAGGAGGTAACCAATCTATGTGTTTCTCTCACATCAATGTTTCTATCTTTTGCTCTCTTTCCCACTCTCTCTAAAAAAAAAGATGAGTGGAAAAATGTCCTCATGTAAATAATAACAAATGAATGAGTGAATGAATGAATGAATGAATGAATGAATAAAAAACCAACCAGCCAAAGAAACAAACAAATAAATGAAATGAAATGAAAAATGACCCTGCAACTGGGAGGCAAGTCACTTGGGGAGGTGTGTGCATGCACATCTTACCAGCAGGCTGGCAAGTATGACAGTGGACATCTGGGGAGTTCCCGGATGAAGGTCACCTTGCAGGGACAAGCGTTTTCCCCTGGACCAGACGCCACGTGCCCCGATGGCTGTCACAGGGGGAGAAAAGGCCTGTCTCCATGGAACAGCTAGAGAAGAATCCAAGGCTAGTGTTTTGGGTGTTTGTTTTTTCAGCTTTGCAGGGAGCCAGATGTTTCTGGAGGCTTGTCCCCACTTCCTACTGAGACTTCTCCCAACAACCTCGTTGATTTAACATTTACTTTACAATGCTGACATGGGTAGCCATTGTCCTGTCAGCCCAGGGTCACAGAGGCACTGAGGCAGAAAGCACCACAAATGTAACAGCTCCCCCGGGCCCTTCCCAAAGCACCCCGCTTCTCCAGGGAGTCCCGGGGACCCATCGGGCTTCCCCGGCAGGAATCTGAACACACGTTTGGAAAAACCTCTCCTGGGGTCCCGACTTATTTTTACTTCTTTCCCTTTCCCCTCTTTTTTGCTTTGGAAGAGCTTAAAATAATAATTTCCATCCTAGCTGGAAAGGCAGAAAAGGTACAGCACGCCAACCACATTTTTGGTACCCCATAAAAGCTAAAAAAAATAATGGTTAAACAATGAATGGGGCACAGCGTAGATGTGAGGGCTTTGCAGGCCAAGGAGCAAACCGAAGTGATGGTTCCGGTCAGCTCCTCCAGCCCCGGCTGCCAGCACCAGGCGACGGCCTGGCAAACAAGCTGCTCCCGCTCCCGTGGGGACGGAGGGGACTCTCCTCCCCGTGTAAGTGAAAGCAGACGGCCTCGCGGGTGTCTGCCTCGCTGGGGCTGCCCCACAGTGGAAAAAGGACATTTTTGCCGTGACTTTATCATTTGATACAGATGTTTGGCTGCAGTCTCTTGATCTTGTCAGCAAAATTGAAGGTAAAAAAATCAGAGCAAGAATCTTGGTTTATTTATGTTTTCTTATGAGGTGTAAATTTGCATATGTGAGCGTTATTTTTACTGCAGTCCCAACCCGGCTCTGGTTCTGGGATGCACTCCCTACTCCTGTCCTTTGTGAGGAATAGTGAGATTGATTACTCACATTGGCCAGGGAGGCTATTTCTACCACTCACACCACCCTCCCGTCTCCAAGGACCACGTGCTAAAGCACACTGTGGTACTGTCCCCCCTTTTTACTTAAGGGCCACCAAGAAAAGTCCACTCCCACCATGGCACTGCAGATGGCTCACCCTCTCCTGACCTCAGGTTTTTTCAAAGTCCGAAAACAATACAAACAATGAGGAATTCTCAAAGTTCATCAAGGCTAGACCTTCCTCTGAGGGCCTCATGGCCGCATTGCACGGCCTCTGTCCACTTTTCCTGGCTTGAAACTGGTTAAAAAGTAGCTAGGAAGTTCTGAGAAAGCGAAGTGCTCATGACAACAAGTTAAGCACTAGCAGGGAAGTTCCTCCTGAGTGTGCGACTCGGTGCGCCGTCCGGCTTCAGGAGTAATCTTGCACAGTGCCTGTCTCTTTTCCTCTCAAGGGGAATGGAAAGTCCTCTGAAAACGCATCTGGGCTGTTGAATATCCATTATGTTTCAGGGGTGCCATTCCTTCTTCCAAAACAATTGCAATTTTTAAGGCCTCTAAGTTAAAACGGGGACCTTTACTTTCTTATGTGTAAAGTTCCTGCTTTGTTTTTTGGTTAATCCTCATCTGAGGATATTTTCCCATTGATTTTTGGGGAGAGTGGAAGAGAGAGGGAAAGGGAGAGAAACATCCATGTGAGAGAAACGCAGCGATTGGTTGCCTCCTGATCAAGCCCTGGACCAGGGCCCTGGTAGGGGAGGAGCCTGCAACCAAGGTACATGCTCTTGACTGGAATTGAACACAGAACCCATTAGTCCACAGGCCGACACTGTATCCACTGAGCCAAACCAGCTAGGGCTAAGGTTCTTGGAATGCCAAATTACAAGGGTTTTGTATATTTCTTGACCAAATAACACTTGACCAAACACTGCTGTCACAAGCAACTTCTCTGAAAAGAGAAAAGAAAGAACACATGTAGGCGTTCGGCCTGCAAAGCTATCTTCCTGGGACTCTGTTTCTCCGAGTGCCCATCGTCCATGAAAGGTTTCCAGGGCCAACAGGTAGGCCCAGCCATCAGGATGGTAATAAAAATGACACAGGGATGTGTATTATTGCTATCGAATTCCACAACCCCCGCCCTTCCCCCCATTTAGTTCATCTGTTCACCTGAGTGACAAATTCTCTGGGATTTCCTGGGATGAATGAAGATGCAAACGTAATTTTTAAAAAGTCCAGGCCAGAGAGCATCCCAGAACAGCGTGTACCTCGTTGTAAAATAAAAATAGCCTTGGCCAGCCCGTGGAATGTGTCCTAGCAGCGTAATCAATTCTTTACTGCGGTTTTCCTGCCCGTCGGGGAGCCCTGCGTCACAGAGCGTGGGCGCCAAGTGTCTGGTTTGCGCTTCGGTGAGACATGTTTTTCTTGCTGAGCTTTTTCAGGTTTGCAATTTCCCCAAGCGCACGGCAGCCAGCTCACCTTCCCGTGCAGTGGGGCACGGCTTTGGTTCTTGATGTCCCACCGGAGGTCGGGGTACTGGGGTTCCAAATGCCAGTGGGCAGCGTGCGTGGGCCCGCAGCCTGCGTGGTGAGGCCCACGGGACACCCCAATCACCTGGTCAATGAGGGAACTGGCCGCTCAGGGGAATTCGCATCTTGGGCAAACAAGCAGGCGCTTCCTGACCCAGGCACTCTGCTCTGAGCGGTAAATTGGCCACAGTGCAGAGTTGAGGCAACTGCCTAAGTCTATTTTGGCAAATGTACTATTGGTACAAGATGGGCTTTGCAACCATCCTGAATTTTCTCACTTTTCAGTCTAAACTTTTCTAGAGTGACTGACTCTCTGATGTCCTTTGGTCCACGCAGACCTGGGGTGGACCTGTGGTCAGGCCCCTTTCTTCTGCCCAGAGAGGGATTGTGCTTAATAAGAGCGAGAGGCCCAGCTTCTGTGGCTCAGCGATTGAGCACTGACCTGTGAACCAGGAGGTCAAGGTTTGATTCCCGTCAGGGCTTATGCTCAGATTATAGGCTCCATCCCCAGTGTGGTGTGGGCAGCAGGCAGCCGATCAATGATTTTTCCTCATCATTGATGTTTCTATCTGTCTCTCCCTCTCCCTTCTTCTCTCTGAAATCAATAAAAATATATTTAAAAAAAAATAAGAGCATGAGTCCCCTGAGCCAGGTCTGTCTGTCCTTCTGGGCTCTCGTCACCTATAGCCACGGCCACTTGTGTTGTGAGGCAGGACTAGGTCATGTGTTCCTCACGCTCGCTCTGGGTCATTTACCCAAACAATGTAATGAGGGAGTAGTCTCCCAGGTGGACTCAGAGTTGTTCCTACTGCACGTTGCTCGCGCCCTTGCTCTCATGTTCGCTGCTGCCACAGTGATGGTGACCTGCGGTTACCCGAGTGCCAGGAGGTCACATGGGGCTGGGTGGGGAAAAGATCTCCCCCCACACACACTACCCCCATGCACACCCTTTAAGGTCAAGCCAAACAGAAACCCAGGACAAGAAGTTTGAAGAAAGAGTGTCTTACCCAGTGTTGGAACTATTTTAAATGTCCCAAGTCGCCTCCTTTCAAGTTCTTACAAACTCCTTCCCCCAAGCCCTCAACCCCACATCGTTCCTACCACCCAGCACCTTCTCTTCTCCACACCTTCCCCTCCTAAGATCTTTCTATCTCCGTGGCTAACGCCTCCATCCCTACAGGTCTCGGTCCAAAAGTCGCCTCATCAGTGACACGTTTCTGACCTCCCCTCCACATCATTACGTCCCCTCACCCTCACCTGCTCTCTTTCTCCAGCATCATTCTCACCTGACGAATTGCACGTCCTCATGCTGACTTAGAAGCTCAAGGCAAAGCGAGAAGAAGCTAGAAGCTTGACTGGGCGGGGATCTGCTGTGTTCATGGCTGCCTTCATAGCCTGTAGTAGACTGTCTGCACTCTTATTGAGTTATTGAGCTCTTCAAATTTTTTTAAAGTTACAATTTTAGGGTGGTTTTGCAAGCTATAACTTTTTAGAATTATTTATCTTCTTTCTGACTTTTTCCTACTAGACTGTAATTTTCTAAAGGGCAAGATTATATAGAATATGCATCTTTTATTCTCTGACAGTCACAGGGCAAACCTTGCACCCAGTGCTCAATAATTGCTTGTTGGAAAGAACCCCCCCTCCCCGCCCCCCTCCCCGGAGAGCTCCTCTTCTCCCTGAGCTTAGGAAGGTTGTTTCAGGCGCTCCGTTTTATAGAATCTGATCCATAGGTCAAGGGCTGGGAGGCTTTATCTGACAAAGACCAGAGAGTAAATATTTCTGGCTCTAAGCTCTGTCATCTCAGCACGAAAACAGCCATAAACACCTTGTATACAAGTGGGCATGGCTGTGTTGCAATGAACTTTAATTTACGGACACAGATACTGGGCGGCTATGGCCTGTGGGCTGTAGTTTGCTGGCCCTGTGCAGTTTGCTAGACCGTGATTGACATAATGTGACCATTTCTAGAGGCAAACTGGTTCTATTGCATTTCAGAAGTAGACATGAGTGATATTTGGGCATTAAAGGGGTTTTCATTTCATTTCTATTGTTGTCCATTTGTTACCTGAATAAAGGCTTTGCTCAGGGACTCCCAAGCTTGAGTCCTCACTTCATTTTTAGATCATCGGAAGCTTAACCCACTTTGCCATGTACTGAGACACTGCCTTTTCTTGTGTCTTCCTTTTTTAAAACATGATAACCCGTCTTCGTGACCATCTTGTTTATGTAAACTAAACCTGAGGCAAAGCTTCTAGCGCTGGCTCCCTAAGCTCTTTGTTGTTAAACTAGTTTCTTACCCACTAGACCGAGAGAGGGAAAGAAAGCACCAGACCAGATGAGGTGTGTTTGGAGGAGGGATCAAAATGTAATATAAACCAGACTGTACTTCCCTGGTTCTCCCCAGGCCTAATCCCAAGTAATCCTTGGATCCGAGTTGTCTACAAGTGAGGACAAAGGGATGGACTTTGGTCTCTTAGTTGAGAGTCTAACAATACACAGCAAACAGAGAGGACCCTCCATTGCAGGCTTGGCACAGAAACCCGACCTGGGCAGGGCCTTAGGGGAGCCTCAGTGTAGAGTACTGTCCTTCCTCTGTTGGAGGTTACCAAACCAACCTCCACATGGGCATGCCTTCTGTTTACCCACGCCCTGCCTACCGCCTGTGTCTGACCTGGAGGTGGCCAGAGATTGTGTCTAGGAGAACGGGTGACACCCTGGCAGGAGCCATCCAGCACGCTCAGGTCTCCCACTGTCTCCACTAAGTCCCAACCAGAAAGATCTCCATCACTGCTCCTGCCCCAGGCCCTGCTCACTCTGAGGTTCACTGTGACGCAGGGAAGTGGAGAAAGGAGAACATTTTCCTTGGACTTCTGGAAAACTGTGTCTCGTCCCAGGCCCTGGGGGCAAAGCATTGCAGCTAATGAGACAGTGGGGGTCTGTTCTGTGGTAACGTTTAAGGTATTTGTTCTGCAGAACTAATGGGAAGCAGTAGGTACTCAGGACTAAGAACAGCCTCTTTTCTTCTTAATAAGAGGTCATTGGAGCAGCCAGCATTGTGGACTGTGTGTAAGTCCTGAGATCCTCTGTCAGCAGATCAAAGGGCCAGCTAAGAGATTTGGGCACATCCTGAGGTGGACAACCACATGGATGTTGTGGGTCTAAAATGCTCCTTTCGGGGTTGGTGACTCATGCGTGATGTGCAGAGAAAGGCACGGCCCTTCTGTGACCACAGGTTTCTAGAGGCGCCGTCATCACAGGGTCTGGAAACAGGAGGAGTTAAGAGGGGAGGCTCAGTGGATAGAGGTGGGGGCTAGATACCTGGTTTGGAATCTGAGTTTCCCTCATCCTGTTAATTCCTAACATCCTCTCTCCATGTCTACTTCTGTGATTCTCAGCCTTGCCTTCATTCCAACCATTTTCTCACTGACCTATTTTGCTTGGCATGATATTCTCAAGACCCATTCATGTTGTCACACTGGCAGTATTTCATCCTTTCTTATGGCCGAGTGGTATTCTATTGCACCCCATCTTCTTTATCCAGTCACCTATTAAAGGACACTTTGGTTGATTCCATGTCTTGGCTGCCATGAATAATGCTGCAATGAACATAGGGGTACACATATCTTTGTGAATAAATGTTTTCAAGTTTTGGGGTAAAACAAATAAGACAAAAACTCATAAACACAGACAACAGTAGGGTAGTTACTAGAGGAAAAGAGGGAGTTGAGTCTGGGGACAGAAGGAGATTTGTCTTTGGGGCGTGGACACACATGCAATATACAGCTGATGTAGAGTTGTACACTTGAAACCTGTATAACTTAACCAATGTCAGCCCAATATATTTAATAAAAAACAGGACAAAGACACCAAAAAACACATTATCTCAGGACTTAAACACAGTATTGATGTCCAAGCCTCACTCAGACGAAATACATCAGAATCACCTGACCATTTACAAAGTCTCTCTGGGTGATTCTGTGGTCAGGATTGGGGTCCACACAGCTCTACTTTATTATTGTCATGAGGCTAAAGCATCCTCCTGGGAAGCAGTAAGGCTACCAGCTGCCTCTGAATCCTTCACGGGGAACCTCCGCAGAAGGCTGCATCTGAGGCCGTGAGGTCACCTTGTAAATAATTCCCCTCATGTTTTTAAAGAGGATGAAAGGTGTCTATGGTTAGAAATCCAGCAGGACTCGGTTCTGATGCATGTGGTCATTTTGGGCCATTTCAGCCTTCTTCATGGCGTAGTCTGTGAAGGCTCCTCCACTAACCCCCAGATGACCTACACAGGCTGTGAAGTCATGGGTGGCTGTAACACACAGTGATTCTGTGTGTGGACTTTGAAGTGAGGCCAAGAGTTGAACCTCTGTGCTTCCAATCACTCACTATTTGAACTTGGACTTCATTGGAAGCTTAGTTTTCTCACCTATGAAGTAGCAAAAACCATCCCTATCTCATAGATACGACAAGTTAGTACCATCGTGAATTTAATGCTTCACAATCACTGTATAAGACAGTGGGCAGAGAACACCTAAACCAAGTCCCCGGTCTACTGTGAGCCTTCAGCAAAGGGCAGCCATTACTAATAGAACTGAAGTACTAGTAAGTGGTGTGTGTGGGCCAGAGCTCCGACTCCTTGTTGTAGGTTCCAGACAAAGAACCGAGCCCACTAATGAAGTCCTGATTCTCTTCGGAGCAGTGAGCTCACTAGTTTTCTTGTGTTGCCAAGTGCACTCAGACCCAGGAGTATTGGTTACTGCCGGCGGACGATGAAGACAGACATTTGGAGGCACCGCTCGGCAGAACCCGAGCCAACGCCAAACATTCCAGGGCTGCCTTCGATTTGCACTGGTTCCCAGCAGCTCCTGTGAGGGATGCGGATATTTCCATGGTCCCCGTGAGCTGCTGGGGTCACCAGATGACCTCTGCTGACCCAGAGGGAGTATTTCTGAAATCTTGGTTAAAATCAAGGTTAACCATTTAGGTGAAGTGTGTATTTCTCTGATGCTCCATTTCAATTTGTTTTTTAAGAGGGAATATACTACAAACAAGCAGAATCATAACCTAATCTTAGGAGGTAAATTATGTTTGAAATTGCCCTGCATTGTGGCTACAGTACTTGCTACCTGACAAGCCTGTGTGTGTGTGTGTGTGTGTGTGTGTGTGTTAAAGGGACAGATGTTTACCCAGTTACCTTCCAGATAGCAGTACCAGGCCCACTCTGCAAATTTAACATCTGGGATTTGCTGTTCGCGGAGAGCATGTTTGAGAGCCAGACTTGAACTTAGCCCTCCTGATAGGAGGCTTTTAAAGTTGGAAGCCATTCTGGGCCTGAGTTTTAAGAAAAAGGCAGTTACAGAATAAAATCAGAAACGGAAGGATGCGTGGGTGGGTGGGTGCATGGGTGGATTGATTTAATAAAACACAGGCGAGAGAAGAAAACGGTTATTCCGTAAAGTCATGTTCTTTTTAAAAAATATATTTTATTTTATTTTATTTTTAATATATATTTTATTGATTGTTTACAGAGAGGAAGGGAGAGAATAGAGAGTTAGAAACATCGATGAGAGAGAAACATCGATCAGCTGCCTCCTGCACATCCACTACTGGGGATGTGCCCGCAACCAAGGTACATGCCCTTGACCAGAATTGAACCTGGGACCCTTCAGTCCATAGGCCGATGCTCTATCCACTGAGCCAAACTGGTTAGGGCTAGAGTCACGTTCTCGGTGGCCACCTGCAAAGCTAAACTCCTGGCTGAATGCTGTGTGGCAGTGGTCACTTTTGTTCCAGCTTGTGCTGGGTCCCATGTTTTCCCGTGTTCCTCAGACACACACACGCTTCAGCATGCATAGCTGTGAGAAGACGCTTCCCCACACCTGCCACCCCGTCGCTGGAAGAAAACCAACACCTAACAAACACTAGAAAGAATCTTGCTGACGCAGGCTTCCCTCTTAACTAAGATTTCATTTCTTGGGCTCAGTGAACTGACAAACGTCATCATTTCCACGCTGGGCCCAGGTAGACAGGGCCCAAATGGCCGCCACAATTCAGGGCGAGTTTTCCCTGTGTGCTGTGGCCAGCAAGAGCCCATCCCATGGCAAAGCATGACAATCAGCACACACTCCCACCCTGTCTTTGCACTGCAAACACCAGCAGTTAGTTATGAATGTACCTGATTCAAGGCCAGGCACTGCAAATGTAGAGCAGAAGGGTGTCTGAGCAACATCGTCGCCTGTTTTTTAGGTCCTGTAACAAAGATGGAGGTAGATTCTCCCGCTCGATTGCTGAGAATACGGAGTCCTGTAAAAGTCAAGAAACAAGCTCCCTGCAGTGGCCTTAACCTTGCAGCTTATCACCACAACACCAGGCACTGCCGGGGAAACCAGTGCTCTCTACCTCAGCTCCCCAGGAGCAATCAGCTAGGTTCTGTTTATTCAGGAAACCTAAACTGTTTGACTACTTGAGTGGTCCTGATAAAAGCAATTGAGGGAGACCCACAGCAGCCTAGACCTACCCTGCTGTCCTTGGGAGGAGTCTTGGGACTGCTGGTGACTGAAAGCCATTTGGAGCACTTTAAGGCAGCTCAAGTTTCCCTACAAGAACCAGTGAGAGTCCAGCAGACCTGGAGGGACCCAGGACCCTGCCAGCCCCTCCCACAATTCAAATGCAGAGGGAGAAGGGAGAATCTGGGTATTAGGACAGAGATCGGCACGTGACCCCTGACCGTTCCTGGCTGTGTATTTAGGCAAAACCAGGAAGGATGCTGTTGCAGTGGGCAAGCACAATGGACAGGAAGAGTGTCCTGATGCTGGCCACCTGTGCTGTGGAACTCCACTCCTAATGTCCCCTTAACCTCGTGGGGCTGGCCACGTTCCATGCCCTTCCTCAGCCACTCTGCACAGAAGCCCTGAGAAACAGAGTTCTCCTGTTCACTCATGCAAACACCAGCCCAGAGAAGACAGGGGTTGGCCAGGTCGAGCAGCTGGTACACAGCCATTCTTGAAGTGAAGTCACACCTATCTGGGATGAAACATGCCCCCCGCCGCCCCCTTCCCCCCTCCCCGCCCCTTATACTGTCCTCCTCACCAGAAAGAAATAACGAAATGATTCATTGTTTTGAGGCAAGTGTTCCCTTTCAGGTTCATGCTTTCTGTGGGTCTGCACACTGTGAAATGGGAGTTGACTCACTAAGGTAAACTGTCAAGCAGCTCGGAAAGCAAAGCAACAACATTTGCCCAGGAGATCCATCATCATGGTGCTCAGTGGGGGCGGGGCGCATGCTCGCCCGGTGACCACTGTTCACTACTAACTGGTCAACCTCAACGCTGCCTCTTCAGAATCATGGCTGCCTGAATCCACACAGATTTCCGAAGGGAGGCACGCGCAGGCGGATGTCAATGATTGCCAGAAGTTCTCCGGTGCAAGCAGTTTGGAGAAGAGCAAGTCTGAAGTCCACACTCACTCCGGGTCAGGGTGACCACAATGGCAAACCAAAGCTAGTGGGACAGGGCACGGGCCAGAGACAGCAATGTTCTCCAGCAGGTGGTGGAGAATAAATGCACGTGCACCGGGTGACATGGCCACAGGGCTGTTCTCAAGGGGGAGAAGGAAAATCCCATCGCTCCATTCCCAGTCTTCCAGGTGACGGCAAGCATCAGGGCCGTCAAGGGTTGCATGACTTTGGTTTCAGGACTCCAGGCTTGCCTCCTCATCAATCCTGCAGCTTCTGTTCTTCAGGCTGAACCATCAGGAGGACAAGAAGAGAAACGCATCCTGCTGGCATTCATTACCTTCTCTTAGTTCTGCTTGAGGCTCAGCAGGCTAGACAGCTGTACTTGACAAGGGATAGGTGATGACAGGAGGAGAGTGACTGTGCACAGCTTTCCCTTTTTTGTAATAAATTTGTGTCACTTTGGGTACACAGATGACTACTTTTGCAACTTCTCCAGGCAAAGCTGCCAATTAGCTGCTCTCCTTTGCTAAGGTATTACTAGTAAAGAGTACTAGTAGATGGGTGTAGAGCTGAGGTTTTGAGCACCCAGCACCCTCTTTCTTTTAAAAAAAAATATTTTATATATTTCTTTCTTTTTAAAATATATTTAAAAATATATATTTAAAAATGTATTATTGATTTCAGAGAGGAAGGTAGAGGGAGAGAGAGATAGAAACATCAATGATGAGAGAGAATCGTTGATTGGCTGCCTCCTGCACGTCCCCCACTGGGGATCAAGCCCGCAACCCAGGCATGTGCCCTTGACTGGAATGAAACCTGGGACCCTTGGGTCTGTAGGCCAACACTCTATCCACTGAGCCAAACCAGCTAGGGCCCAGCACCCTCTTTCTATGGTTACACTGCATTCAATGTGAAAGCCTTGAGCATTTATCACGACTCAGCCAAGATCTTTCACTTCACACAATTTAGCCAATTTGAATTGCTCAGTTTTTCCATACTAACTAGGATATTTGGCAAAAGGTACAACTTTGCAATGGAAATGATCCCAAAGTACAAAACCTAGTTGTTTACCCAGTTCTGCTAATAATGAGTCCTGAGAAGTCTCCAAGGCTCTCCTTCTGTGTAGAAATGGGGTGCTAATGCAGAATCGGGGTTTCGATGACATTTTTCTTTGTGGTTCTGAGGTAGAAATGACATGGATTCACAAAGAAGTGATTGAGATCATTACAAAGAAGGCAGTCCCAGCGTAATAATACATGTAAACGCTAAACAAATGAAGGGCAGGAAAACATACAATGTGCATTCAATGGGTTGTGCCTGAGGCCAGCTTTCCCCCCCCTTTATTGATTAAGATATTACACATGTGTCCTTATCTCCCTAATGTCCCCTCATCCCCCACTCCTGCCCTCACCCTCACCCCTCATTGTCCCCATCCATCGCTTATGCTTATATGCATGCATACAAGTCCTTTGGTTGATCTTTCCCCCAAGGCCAGGTTTTGAACTTGGGAAAAGTGGGACAGAGATAGTACCTGTGCTCAGAGACCAAACTCTTACTGCAAAAAAGGTCAGGACACGTGAGGCTTGTGGGGTGGGGACAGTTAGAGGGAACAGGCTAATGAAGTGGGGAGCTGTGCCTGCAGATAGACTCAGACATGTTGCGTGTCCATTGAGATCACCAACCCAAGAAGGAAGATGTCCCATTGACTCTGATTTTTTAAAGCTGAAATATGTGCTTCCTCACTAAGACCCAATTGCTAACGTATGAGAACAGGGCATATTGTAGAATAATTCACCAGGCTTGTCTTCCCCATACATCATTGGAATTACTCAGGGTGATAATAGCATTTTCCGTACTGTTCCATTTCAAATACTCTAATTATGGCTTTTGTATGATATACGGGGAGATTGTTGAGAAAGTAAATCCTGAGAGTTCTCATCACAAACAGATGTTTTTCCTTTTTTTCTCTTTTCTTTTTCTTGAATCTATACAAGAAGATGGCTGATACTGTGGTAATCATCTCAGAGTATATGTAAATCAACCCGTCACTCTGTGCATCTTAAACTGACACAATGGTGTTTGTCAATCATTTCTCAATAAAACTGGAAACATAAAAATGATTACATATATAATACGAAGTACAAAAATAATTACACACATAAAATAATTGCAGAGGAGCTTAAAAATAAATAAAATAAACATGGCTTTTGGAGTTCGGACTCAAGCTCAACCTACTGAGTGTGAAACAGTGACTTTGGCCATCTGGTGGGAACAGGGTCCCTGGCCACAGGTGTTACCCATACAGCTGATTCAGTTGACAGCAGGAAGACTGAACTATTGCTACATCATTGTGATGGTTGGGCTCAGAACAGAAAGTGGGATCCTTCTGTTTGCCGTGGCCTGGCAATGGGGCCTCTCCCCTTTAGATGTTGCTTTTCTATTCACCATCTCCAGGCTGTCATCTCCCTGTCACTGATGGGAATTTCCACAGAACAGCCCATTTAGTGAAAGTGGGTCTGCGTGTGTTTAACATATGATGTAAGGTTGTACAAACCACCAAGTCCCACCTGAATAAGGCAGAAGACCTGAGCCATTTTGAAATTATCAACAACAATACAAAAGTTTTGAAGAAGAGCTTAAGAAGCCAACTACTCTAGTCATAGGGGTAGCTCTAAACAAATAAGGCCAAGAGAAGGTTTTCCCAGAAGCCTAATGGAAAAGCTGGCCTTGTGGGGGAGCTGGCTTTTCAAAGTTTCCTAGACCTTGTGACAAGTCCAGTTCCTCCTGTTTGGCTAACAGAAAGCCTCTTTTTATGGGCCTTGGCCAGGTAGCTCAGCTGGTGAGAGAATCATCCTGATATGCCCATCACCCCTTCTACTCTTAGCAAAGCTGAGTGGGCCAAGGGCATGGAAGCCCAGCTCCCTTGCCTAAGATGCTGTTTTCACTCCAGAACTCCCTCCAGAGTCAGGCAGGGAATGGCCTTGGCCTACAATCGCACTCTTACTTGACTTCCTCCCTCCCCTAACTTGCTTCCCCTACTTTCCTTCCAATTCCTCTAGAAGCACTTCTTTTATTAATTGCACATGAATGTTTGTCTCAACATCTGCTTCTAGAATATCTACTCCTAGAGGAGATTTCAACTCCATGGGTTTCTAACATAAGGTTCTCTCTGGATAGACCAGAGGCAGGCAGGTCCCCACCTAAAATGGACATCCTTCATTCGCATGGCTCACCTACCTTCCAAGGCGACATTTACATGACTCCAGGACAGGGATGATGGGAGCAAACTGAAGGCAAATGACCAAATCCGGCCTGCCTGTGGAGGACTCTTTACGATGGTGGGGATCATAGGAAGCTTTGATGATGTTTTAAAAACTGACATACCTCCATCTCCCCCCCCCCAATTGTTCTATATCTATCCCAATGTAAGTAGATATATTCAAAGGTAAAAATGTATTTTTATTCCCTCTCATCACACTTCAAAGCTTCTCATGTCTCTACTGAAGCCAAGATGAGATTGGACGTGCTACAGCATTTTCTTTTTTGGAAATGGTTCTTGGGAAATGGCTCCCTTGAACAAGCTAGTTCTTGCCATCTTCTCTGCCCAGTTTTCAGACATCTTTTTAGAGCTTTGGGTAAAAATCCAAACTTTGGATGTATGTTCTATTTAAATTTGACACATGCAAGAACTTTGCTTGCAATTAATTGAGAGGAAAGAAAGAAGGAAAAGAAGAAAGAAAGAAAGAAAGAAAGAAAGAAAGAAAGAAAGAAGAAAAGAAGATGATTTACTGAATAGCCATTCATGTTTGTTTCCTATTTTAGGCCACAAGGCCAATAACATTGACCATCTTCAGTTCTGAAATGATTAACTGTGTATTTGAAGTAATCTTGTATGGTGGATCCAGATCCTGCTCCTTAGACTCAGGTTGTAAAGTAAATGAGTTCAAGATTGAGCAACACAATATTTTTTTGTTAAGATTAATTGTTGTCCTATTTCCCTCTTTAGCCCAGAAATTTCCAGAAATACTTAGATCATTCAATTATTAAAACATGTAAAATAAATTCAGTCTTCAGTGACAGAAATCTCGTAGATGTATAGATGCTTATTCTAGAACTTTCCCACTCACCTCTCCACACTTTAATCACACATTTATATGCCTTTCCTTTTGTGAATTCTGTCAGATCAGCAACCTCAATGTCTAACTTTTTAATATCTCCAAATGAAAAAGAATGAAAACAGGCACACATCACCAAACTGAAGAATATTGGCTTAACATTTAAATTATTTCATGGATTCATATTCCTTTGGACTCATTTTCTTCTTTCATCACTTTTAAGACTATTATGAATGGATGCAAGCTCTACCATGCACAGTCCTGCAAGAAATAAAACTTTCCAGCGTATTAGACCATGATTATAATTCATGTCGTGTATTACTTGATACTCAAAGGAATCTACACATGCATATGTATGTCGGCAATAGACTAATTTGAGAAAAATGTGACCTAATGAAAAGTGTATGGCCTGCGAGTGAGAAAAGCTGTGTGGAGCCTCCATCCACCGCTTTCCAGCTCTGTAACTTTGAGCAAATCACTTGCCCTCTCTGGTTTTCACTTTCTTGCCCTTAAAATGTAGCTAATCGTGCCTTTTGGGCATGAGCATCAAATTAAAAACTTTATTGAAAGAGCTTTACAAATGGAGGGAGAGTACTCAAGTGTTAGTTTACTAATTAAAGGGGAGACTGCAAATACGAATTAAAACTAAGAAGATAAGAATGAAAATTCAACCGTAATAACAAATTATGCCCTCCATTTATAATCTTTTATCAATCTCCTTGACAAGTATATTTTTGGGGGGACTGTGCCATGTCAGATGTCCCTTGAGGGACACAGAGTGAGGTGCGGTGGTGCTCTGAAGTGGAACACAGAGTCGAGTTGGCACAATTTAGACAGCGCTAAGTGGCATCCAGAGTAGGAGGGAATGTTGAGGTACAGAGTTAGATTGGGATGATATGAGGGGAGGACCTTACGAATTATGTCCTGGGGAGGGGGGTACCATTTGAGCTAAGACCTGAGCAGTGATAACGGACCAGGCGTATGAATGAAGACCTGAGGATATTCCAGGCAGAGGGAACAGTCTGTGCAAATCCTCTGAGGTAGGACATGCTCAGAGTCTTCTGAGTTCTGAATTTTCCCTTTTCATTTTTCTCCACCTCCCCCCAGGTCTGTCTCACTCTGCAGCTCTGGAGAGAGCCCGCCAGCTTTGAGAGCCTGAACCTTGCATGGCTTCTTCCGTCTCTCCAGCCCTGACATTGCTGGTGGGTCGCCATTTTCTCAGGCTGAAGAGGAAAGCCTTGCTTCATGGGAAAGAGAAGAACCAAAAGGAAGGGCACTGGCTCGCATTCCCACTGGAGAAGCAGGGAAAAGGAATTACCTCAGTCAGGGCTTTGAGTCAAGGGAGAGGGGAGGAGAAATGAGGAGGCCTCACACCTTGCCCCCCCAGGCCCCAGAACTCAGGGGAGGCGGTATCTCCTCCACTTTCAATAAAGCATGTCACCTACTGTTCTCTCCAACTTAAAGAAGCCTTGTCCACCTGACCCAGGTGCCTGTGTAGGGGACATGTGAGCGTCCACATGGAGTTGACCTTGCACTACCAGGGCAGGAATCTTGTGGCGAAAGCACCCTCAGGAAAATCATCCTCTTTCAGAATCTACCAGGGTGTCCACGTGCTCTGGCCTTGGGAAGTGGTGGCCCACATGGGCCTGGCCTCCCTCCCTCTACAGGAAGGAGACACACATCTGTGTCCAAGCAGGAAGCTCATTGCCTCTGTTCCCAGAGACTGGGAGACACCCCTCAGCCTCCTGCTTTGAGGGTGGACTTCTGCCCATTTCTCATGAAAGTGCCAGACTCTGTGCATAGATGCTGGACACAGGATTCCAACCCGGGTGCCCAACCCCAGTTTCTAAGCTCCAGAAGAACCCATCTTGACCCACATCTATCCAACTTCTTGACACTTTCCCATCAAGGAAAACAACCCATAGGAAAAATCAACATGACCATGGAGGATTGTGCTAAGAAACACAGTGTTTCCCCCTGTGCCATTGTGTTGATGCATATTTGGTGTGTGTATTATCTGCATGGGTTTGTCCTGACTTTTCCTGGAGGCAGGGTTCAATCTTCATTTGCAGTGGGGAGAGCAGGAAGGGAGAGAGAACTTGGGGTAAAGGGGAGTTAGTTAGAAAAAATAATCTGCTTATTTATTTATAGTTTATTTAGGCAAAGGGACCTTCAAAAGGCTTTGAGAAGAGTGGCTGAAACTTCTTCAAAGAGTAACTGGTGTTCTTTAAGAGGGCACAGTGTTCTTTTACACAGGTGTCTGCAAAGCTGAAGCGGGGTGTCCATTAGCATTCTCTCCTGGTCTGTAGATCTGTAGATTTCCTTAAGACACACTGCTGACATCATGGTCTCTCTCTCCTCTCTCTCTTTCTCTCTCTCTCTCCCCCTCCCTCCCTCCCTCCCCCTCACTTTCTCTTCTTCCCTCCCTCCCTCCCTTCTTGGCCCTCCCTTCCTCTGCCCAGTCTCTCCCAATCTCTTTCTTTCTCTCTTCAGCTCCTCCAGGTAAACCCTACTCAAACTTGTACCAACTCGTTTTTGACTGACAGGGAGCAAGGAGAGCTGTCTTCATTCGGAGGGAACTCGAACACCTATGCTCCCAAGGCGACCTGCTGGGCTGATCCTCTCCCTGCCCGGATAGCAGCTCACCTCCCGCCAGGAGGGTGCCTCGCAGCCCTTGCAGGTAAGGGGCAGGCGGGGGTCAGACTCGGAGCCCCAGTGTGGGAGCAAGCTCCGGAACACAGCCCTTCTCAAGGTAATGGAAGAGTAGGGGATTCTTTTCAAACTCCCTGGAATCATGCAAGACGGCCAAGCTTATCTGCGGGAATTTACAAGTGCTGTTTGCATGTGGAAAACGGGTTCTTACTTAACGATGGGGCAAAAAAAGTGCTCGTTCTTGCCTGTGAAACAGTATCCAGATGTTGTCTTGTTTTTTTGCGGGTGTAAGTGATCTAGATGAGGGGGGAAGAACTGCTCCGACTTCTCTGTCCGTGTGGGTCTCTCCTGCCGTCTGTCACGGCGAGTGTGTTATTATTCTCAGAGATTAGATAGTTCTTGGGGTTGTTCCCAGGCTCTGATTTCTCCTTGGTCGGTAGAGAAATCAGTTGAGGTTGCCTTAAGGTGAAACCTCACTGGACTAGTTAAAAGTCTGCTACCTATCCTTACGAGAAGGAGTTATGTAAGTTTTCCGTGGTAGGTATAAGGAATGTAAACAGTTCTGACTTTGAAAACCTTCGGAGCCTTGCCCACGACCGACCCCTACATAATGCGCTTTATCGTCTGGGTATGATTTCGCGTGCCTCCCGACCCTGCTGAGCTAATCAGTGTTACACGGGGTGAGATTTCCACATTCCTCTCGAGAAACTAGTTTGTTTTAATCTCCTCCCTGCACTTCCGCATTTAGCTGCCTGGAGGAAATAAGAGTTTGTTGTTCTATGGATGTTTCTTGACCTCACAATTGCTTCTCAGTCCCAGGTTCAGACACTTACAACACACGCAGTATTTCACTTGGGAACATGAGAGACCCACGTTGGTCCCACTCCATTCAAACACTGAGATTTATTTCTTCTGATCGGAAAATACCTTAACCTTTTTTCCCCCTCTTGACCTAAAGGAAGGACTTTGAAAAACATTGCAAGTGATTCTTAAAGTTCTTTTTTTGAAAACTGAAAATCACACTCACACAATAATCAGCGGCTACCCCAGGTCCTGTCCCAGGCTGTCTACTCTGGTAAATGTTTAAGCAAATATGTAATGATCGACAACAGCCTTGGGTGGAAACCTCTCTCCATTGAAAATTGTCCTACAAATCCAAAGGAAAAAGTCACATTCAGCGACAGCGCCTTTTTCCATGTCATCCTTTTATGAAAATGAGACACCAGGAGACTTCCATGTGGAACAACAAAGCACTTACCTCACCCTCAGCTCCCCGGCTTTATTTTTAGCAGATTTCCTCCTTCCTAGCTGCGAATATAATAAATTACCCGAGGGAGAGGCGACCTGGAGGTCATGTGGCCAGTCTTCACAAAAGGTTGGGCAGTGGAGGAGTTTCACCAAATTGCCAGTAGCCACATGTCAGACGTGCTCATGGAATAACGGAGCTGACGTTTCTTCTCCGAGTTAAATAAACGCACACATCGTTGGGGATTTTATAGACATAGACCCGTTGAATTCTGTGATTCTGGTTGCTTAAGGAAAACACATTTTTAAAAAGTCCTCCCACCCTCATACCACTCCTGCCTCCCCCCAAAACTTGTGGTCATCTCAGAGAAAGTGCTATTTCCCCAATTTCCACCTTTCACACTTCTAACCAGTGTGGACAGCCCTGTTTGGAAAGAAGAGGAGGAGTGTGTGTGTGTGGGGAGGGGGGCGGGTGAGTGAGACCTCAGCCTTCCTACTTCACCATCCCGGAAAGCCAACAAAAGCAGGTCGCTGGCTGCATTGCACGGGGCTCAGCACACGCTTGCGAGGAGGAGGCTGGAAAGGCTGCACAGTCTGGTCTCAGTGCGTGTGTGCATGTGTGTCTGATTATATACCTAAATGACAACAACATGCTTGGTGCCAGGAGAACCACCGTGGTGTGGCTCTAGGCGCTGCATAGAGGCAAGCGTTTCGGACTGAATCAGTAAATGTCAAGAGGTTGACATCTCCTTTCCTGCCGCACCCCCTCCCCTCTGTTCGGCTGAGCAGCTGGCTTCCTTTCACACATGGCTTCAGAGGCCAGGGCCGTGTGTAGACTTGCCTGGTGAACCCGTCAGAATCTCAGGACCCTGCAGAATGAGCCCCGGGCCCCGCACAGCTATGATGACGGGCCCCTGGGAACCCTGGGTCGAGGCAGAACAACCTCTCCAATCGCTTCCCACAGCCATTCATTTAGAAGTAACTCAGCTACTGTCTTTTCTCCACAACAACTCGAACACTTCCCAGCGGAATACATCCGTATCTCCAAATGTGTTGCTTCAATTCTTCTTTGAAGTCGAAATAACTCTGTTCCCAAGAGAGTCAGGAAGCTCTGGCAGGTTAACAGCGCTGCTGTGTGTGCAAAGGAGAGTGCGCTGCTTACGGGAGGAAGTGCAGGATGAGGGTCAGGCTGGGGTTCTTCACCCCCTCCCTCCTGCATGCCTTTCCCCTCCACACAGACTGCCACCTTGAGGTGGGGCTTCTGGTACCCTTGGAGGGTGGGCTGTGTGGCAGGGCTGGGCACCGGGACAACAAAGGAGCACAGGGAGCCAAGGGGGGTTCACTGGGTGTGTGCCCCTCAAGGATGCTGTGCTGTGGGAGGGCACAGATCTGACCCACCGCCCCTGGCTCTCTGCTGCCACTCAGGCCACTTCCTGGAGCAGGTTATCCAGACTGGGAGGGGCTTGTGGCCTGAAGGGCCAGGCCTTCCCCAAGGACAGAAGCACAGGAAAGCCTGCCCCCTACTTGGAAAGGGAGAACAGAAGGTACAGAGGGAGAGAAGATAGCATATCTTTTTATAAATATGCTAGAGGCCCAGTGCACGAATTCGTTGGGTTGCCCACCCCGATAGGGGTCCATCGGGCCCTGTTGGCAGGGGGGAGGGACCACAGGCAGTTGGCTGGCCAGCTCTGGCCCCAATTGGGGTGTTGGGGGCCAATCAGGGGCAGGGCTGGTTGGCTGCTGCAGTGTACATCATAGCCATAGGTCATTCTGGTTGTTCCCCCATTCCAATTGGTGGCTTTTATATAGAGAGGTTTTTTTTTTTTATGGATTTGAGAGAGAAAAAGAGAGGGGGAGAGATAGAAGCATCAATGATGAGAGAGAATTATTGATCAGCTGCCTTCTGCATGCCTCACACTGAGGATCAAGCCTGCAACCTGGGCATGTGCCCTTGGACTGGAATCGAACCTGGGACCCTTCAGTTCACAGGACAATGCTCTATCCACTGAGCAAAACCAGCCAGGGCTAGTATATAATCTTAAAAATCAGAGTCTGGGGTAGAAGTTTTATTTGCTAAGTGTTATTTGGCTGAGTTGAAAGAGAAAAAAAAGAGCAGACAGACATCCTGATAAAGACAAGGCAAGAAGTAGCTGTGGAGGAGGTGCTGTCCACTCTGCAAAGCACTCTCAGGCTCATCCAGATGGTAGTGTGGTCCTCTCACTCGTTGACTGGAATTGAACCCAGAGTCCACACAGAACCTCTGACCACGTCTCAGGGCTTTTTAGCCAAAAACGACTCTGCTCATTTCATGAAGAAAGGTCTGCGCTCTGGAGGACTCTGCCTGCATCGCTTCCCCGAGCATCATGCCTCTCCTGGGGGGTTGGGAAGCCCAGGGTCACCGCAATCCCATGAGCCTCTCGTTCGTGTGCAGCCTAGTTCCCAAATGCAGCATGTGCTTCTAGACCTAAAAGCCTCCAGCACAAAATTCCAGGGATTTTTGTCACGGGATGAGATGAACCACCTCATGCTCATTCTCACAGCACTGGAAGGTGCGCTGGAAGAAGAGCGAGGTGCATGATATTTTTGGTGCAAAAACATGCGTAGTAGGAAGCAGTGAAGAGTGAATCTGCGCTGCCTCAGGAGAGAGGACCTAGAGGAAACGTAGAAATGAATTAGCAACAGAGTAAGTTCTGTTTAGTTCTTTCTGCAGGTCAAATTCAGAGCAGTCTACAGGTGCATGGTCCACATTAAACAGGACCAGCAGCTCTTCCACAGAGTTGCTCTGGCCCCTCGCACCCCCATCCAGGGTTCTGAGTTCAGGGAAATGACATCCTGGAACTGACCACGTTTCTGTGATGACCGATCACATTAGTCCTGAGTCAGATGGGGTCATCAGAGTACAAAGGGGCTGGCTAGGATCCGATTCCCAGGGGCAGCTGAGGACCCAGGAGCTGGATTTGGGTTGCGATCCACGTCCTGTTTCAGGAGAAGTTGCCTGGGTTCTGGATGAAATTCTCATGTGTTTCTCCAGTGCCAGTGGCACCAGAGGCTGATCAAGGTTTGATGAAGCTTGCCCTGGCCGGTTTTGGCTCAGTGGATAGAACATCAGCCTGTGGACCAAAGGGTCCCGGATTCAGTTAGGTCAAGGACACCTACCTCACTTGCAGGCTCCTCCCCAGGCCCTCGTTGAGGCACGTGTAGGAGGCAACCAATAGATGTGTTTCTCTCACATCGATGTTCCTCTTTGCCTTTCCCTCTCTCTTCCACTCGCTCTAAAAAAAATCAATGGAAAAATAGCCTCGGGTGAGGATTTAAAAAACAACAACACACATTGGATGGAGCTTGAAGGTTATCCAACTTGGAGTCCCTCTTCAAGAAAAACGAGTGAAAAATTGTGACTATGCAATGACATACAAAGCTGTGGAGAGGGTGGGAGCAAGTGCAGCATGAGGTTCATTGACCTCATGACAAGCCCATACCGAGTCATACATCGTAAAGGCCCGTACTTGTCTCTTGAAGCGATGGGTGTACTAATGGATATAAATTTTAGCTGCTCACTTCCCTCAGAGTACCTGAGAAATGATCAGCAATAATACAAAATAAACATGGTTCTACATATTTAGTGATCAGCGAGGCTATATGGGAAGTTGATCTGGGCAACATCTAGAACATTTCCTGATTCAATTGGCACATTGCTGCGAGATGTAGACCTTCCTGCACGTGGCTGAGCTTTTGGGTCATAACCAGGGCCAAGGGTAAGATGCTACAAAAGTTCTGTGTCTCCTGCAGCTGGGGCTCTGGGCTCTGAAATGAATGCCCCACCGTTTCCATGCGAAAAGGCTACGAACAGCAGGCTAGCCGTGAGCCTGGAACTTAGAATGATTCCAAATGCACGAAGAACAGGCTTCTCCTGTAACTGGAGGTGAGCCCCAGCGAAATATCTGGCGTCTGGCAACCAATAGCCCCTTCTTCCTCGGTTCCTGCCGCTGCTGCTTCCAGTCCCAATGGCCGCGGATAGTGTCCTTTCCCGGGAAGAATGTTTGCTAACCTCGTGCCTATCGTGCACAGCGCTGTTTACGTCTTCAACATTTGCCGACTGATCTCGTGCTCTCTCCATGTCCTGTTGGCCAAAGAACACAGCCGGCTTCCCCCTCTGGCTTTCTTACTTCCCAAGTTGTCCTTTGTGTCTATTCCTGCCCCTTGAGAACACATTTGAAGTTTACCTTCTGCTTGGAAACATCCTGAAATTTGGCATCACCCATTGTCTTCCTAACCACCCCATCCCCACACACCTGCAGGGGGTTAAGGAAAATGTGAGAGTCCCAGAGCACCTTGCTCCTTTGTCTCGAATTCTCGAAATACCAAGGAATGAGGACCCGCCCTGACTGCTTCACATTTTCAAAAGTCCAGGAAAAGAATTTGTATGTAAACAGACACATATTTACAAGTGCGGCACGGGTGGGTATTCAGCCAGGCCAGCCATCGTGAAACCGACGGTGTATGTGTAGGGAGAATATCTCAGTGTCCACAATGGCACAACACAATGGTGCTTTATCTGGAATATTTCATTTAATACATTTTAAATCTACAAGTTCCACCAAGTGCCCTCCAAAATTCCCCTCTCAAGAGTGTTTTTTTGTTTTTTTAAAAAGTGCTGTCACAGTGATATTGATCTTACTACCATCGCTCTTTAACCAATGAGCTGGGTGTCAGGTGACATGATTGGGCTCCTGGCAATAGGAACACTGTGATAATCTGATGGACACACTCAGGGTTCCTGGCACCACCCCCTGTATGTCCCTTAGGGGCAGGAGAAAGACTGATGTCTCCCAAGCAGGTCAAAGCTGCCTGAGGAAGAGGAAGGCAGGGGAGGACTCCAACCTTTATGACTCAATTTCCTGGGAAAAGGGGGGAGACCCCTTAGATGCTGGGCCTCTGCTTCCTGTCTCAGGGGTTTGAGGGCAGAAATGGTTTCCCTGGCCGGAAGGCATGAGGGGAGTTCTGAAACACTATCACGTTTGACAGTAAGCCCCATCTATTCTGGGAGGTTCTATTGTGCCCTGGGGAGCATTTTGTGTCATTCTTGTTCCACAAGAAAGAAGAAGGTCTATGCTCAGACAGATTGGGGAAACCTGTCCTCATTGTCATACTGGGTAGTTCCCTCTTGGGACTTCTCAGCCATCATTACCACATTAAAAACGCTGCAGCAAAGGCGTCCAGAACCGTGCATTCCAAGTTGTCCAACCACGTCGGACTACAAACTGTCTGCACTGCCACCTACCTCCTTACAACTATCAGTCACACCTCTGATTAGCATTTCATGGAACCCCATTGAGGGCACTTCTACAGATGGTGGTTGGTGTGGGGTGCAAGGTGTCATGTGCTCCAAAAAAGAGCAGGTCACGAAGCCCATGCTCCACTGGACTGTGAGCTGTAACTTGGGGACCCTGGCTACCCTGCAGGAGATTGGCCAGCCTTTGGGATTGCAAAGTGGCCATGGACCGGTGGCTCCTCAAATTGATTTACCTTTAGTTTCATTAAATCCATCTTATTTCAGAAGGAATTTAGGTGAGTTTACAAAGATACATCCAATACTGTCACCCAAATGTAATGTGAGTTAAAAGTACTATAGGAGGAAAAAGAAAGTTAGGGTGTGCTTCCTAGAGGTAATTTGATAAAATCATGGACTTACATGATTTTTATCTATTTTTAAAGGAACTAGGAATGAAATGCATACAGAGAGCCTATCATCTGCAACTTCAGAATTGAAAGTAGGGTTTAAAGATGCTTCATGTTTGAACCTGGGATCTTTTAGGCCCTTACTGAATCTAGTTTTACATGCACCATCCTGTATAATAAAAGAAAAATGTGCAAATTGACCTCCACCATGCTCAAGCCATGCCCACAATCCACGCCCACCAGCAAATGAGGAGCGAGTATTCAAATTAGCCCAACTAAGATGGCATAGCCACGGAGCTGGAGTGAGCAGGAGGCTTGGGTTGCCCCAGGCGATGGAGAAAGCCAAGCTTCCCGCCTGCCCTGGTGGCTCTGGGCTCCACTCAAGGCTACAAAGTTTCAATTATAGAAGATAAATAAATCCCAGATACGTGCTTCCAGCCGGCAGTGGCTTCTGTTCAAGGAGGGGCTGGGAGCCTGGGTTGCCAGGGTCAACCCAAGCTTCCAGTGTTCAAGGCTACAAAGTTTCAATTATAGAAGATAAATAAATCCCAGGGAAAAAAAGAAAAAAGGAAAGGCTGGGAGCTTGGGTCACCAGGGGGCATGGCCAGCCTGAAAACAACCATCAGCCCCTCACCCAGGCTGGCCAGGCACCCCAGCGGGGACCCCCACCCTGAAGGGACTGTGGGCAGCCTGAAAACAGCCCTCAGCCCGTCATCCAGGCTGTCTACACCCCCATGGGGTGAGGGTCCTTGCTGGGTGGCTTGGCTAGCTGCAAATAGCCATTAGACCCCTCACTCAGGCTGGCCATACCCCCATGGGGTGATGGTCCCCACTGGGGGGTCTGACTAGCCTGCAAACAGCCATCAGCACCTCACCTAGGCTGGCCAGGCACCCCAGTGGGCCCCTCATCCTGATCCAGGACACCCTTCAGGGCAAACCAGTCAGCCCCACCCATGCACCAGGCCTCTATCCTATATAATAAAAGGGTAATATGCAAATTGACCCTAACAGCAGAATCACTGGGAATGACTGGTCACTATGACACACACTGACCAGCAGGGTGGAGATGCTCAATGCAGGAGCTGCCTCTGGTGGTCAGTGCACTCCCACAGGGGGAGCTCTGCTCAGCCACAAGCCAGGCTGGTGGCTGCCAGTATAGCAGTGGTGGTGGGAGCCTCTCCTGCCTCCTCATCAGCACTAAGGATGTTCGACTACAGCTTAGGCCTGCTCCCTGCTGGCAAGTGGACATCCCTGAGGACTCCCGGGCTGCCAGATGGATGTCTGACTGCCAGCTTAGGCCCGATCCCTCAGGGAGTGAGCCTAAGCCAGCAAGTGGACATTCCCCGAGGGGTCCCAGATTGCGAGAGGGCACAGGCCGGGCTGAGGACCCCTCCTCCCCGAAGTGCACAAATTTTTGTTCACTGGGTCTCTAGTATTTTTTTGAAAGACAATGTCTTACTGTTTTCATTTCATTACTGTGTGTATGATACATACATTTCTCTATAAGTGAGATTATACACTTTCTCCTTTGGCTTTGCCTTGTTCTAGCACCACCACCAGAACAACATCAATGATCTGCCAGGCCTGAGCTAGGAACCTTCTCTAGCCTTCCCTCTAAATCCCAGACACCACTGGTTCATCCCACCTGGCCCTCCTCCTATGGCCTGTCTACTTTTCTCTCTCCTCTATGGGTTGCAAGCTCAGTGGCAATGGAGATTCTACCTGATTTTCCCTCTGTGTTCTCAGAGTTTGGGCCGAATTATTCCTTAGGCGATGCTTGTTGACTCTGCATACATCAATGTGGAGGCACAATTTTTCTTATAACTCCCTCTCCCGTCAAATCATGACCTACTCCATCCCCTCCTGCAAACACACAACATAGACCTTTACAACAGAAGTGTTTGGAAAATTACTTAGATCTGAAAATTCCTGACCAGTGCCTTTTCTCCCTCTGTGAACATTACACAGTGAGAGATTGGCTGCTGGAATGGCATACACGGGATGATTAAGGAGGGAGACGCATGCTTATGAGTGACAAGAAGCAGGGAACCACATACCTATAATATAGTGGTTGTGTAAAGCCCATGGAGGGAAGACGGAAAACACGCAAAGCACTTGGGAGAGGGGGAAATTGAAATAAAACAGAAGTAAGCACTGAGCTGGCAGGGTTTGGTGTGCGAGCATGCACGCAACATTGGATCCTGGGGGGAAAAGAAAGGAGGAATGTGCTGCAGTCCAGGGTGGGAAAGGTGATCTGACCCACGGGGTGGCCCGTCCAGGAGACGAGGGAATTCACATGATTTCAGTCTCCCTCGAATGCTATGTTTAGACACAGTCTATGTTAGCATACCTGTGGCAATAAGGGTATTTGGCTCTCAATGTGTCTTCAGTTATAAGTTGAAGAGAATTTTCTAAGATTTGCCCATTTTAAAGATGAAATATTATAGGACTAACACTTACAAGAGCCACTTTTCCGTGATTACAATCACATGCATTTCATCCCGCCTGGGAACAGCCTGCCCCACTAAGTGGGGTTTCAGAGGCGGAGGCTGCACAAGGGTCTGTATATTTAAGCATAAACTCTTAACGATGGATATTAATGTGTCTAGCCCAATATCCTGGGAGTGTTCTCTAAACTGTGCTTTTGCACAGCACTTTGCTTGGTTTTCAGTATCTGAAAAAGCAGCCTATGACTTACTAGCCCCATAGTTGGTAGAAATGTATATTTAATGAGGTTTTTCATCAACTCCCATCAGGATTGGGGTAGCTACATTCTAACCCTCAGGAATTTCCAGGAGACACACGTGAGATCCAGTCCTGGATCTCAGGAGCTTCCATCTGCTGCTGGGAGGAGGGGGTGGGAATGGAGCAGGACACCCAGTAAAAACTTCTCTAGTGCAGGAATGGCTCTGGTGCAGGAGAACGCGGGGACAGTGACGTGAGGGCTTCACAAAGGGCTGGGGAAGTCCAGTCCTGGCCAGGTGGCTCCGGTGGTTGGAGCGTCATCCTGTGCACCCAAAGGTTTTGGGTTCAATTCCTAATCAGGGCACATACCCAGGTTTTGGATTTGATTTGTGGTGGGGTGCATACCTAGGCAACTGATCAATGAAGTGGATCAGTGTCTCTCTCCCTCTCTCTATCTCTCTCTCATTCTCTCTCTGTCTCCCTCTCTCTCTAAAAATCAATAAAAGCATATCTTTGGGTGAGGATTTAAAAAAAATTAAAAGAAGGAAAGATCAGATCCATTTGGGACAGTCCAGAAGGGCATTGGGCATTTGCAAGTGCCTTGAAGAGTGAGTAGGACTGCACAGTCCTGGGGAGGAGACGCCATCAGAGGCCCAGGGAACGCAGGCACAGGATGCAGCAGAGGACAAACGCAGGGAGGCCTATGTGTGCAGAGGGGCTGTCAGCCCTGCCGAGGGATGGAGTGGGAGAGAGATGGCAATGATCGTGACAATGCTGATGGCCACACTGCTGAGTGCTCACTAAAGGCTGGATCGTTCTAGGTGCATCTTGATCCACACAGTAACCACCCATTCTCTAGGCATTCCTATCAGCCTTGGCTTAGAGGCGAGGGAAGCAGGGAGCAGAGGCAAAGTAACTCACTTGCAGTCACAGCCTTCAGGAGGGGTGAGCTGGACTCTGAAGCAAGGTCATTGGTCACTAAATGCCACACCCTTACATGTCATGCCTTGGGATGTGGGACTCAAGGACAGGCTCCCTGGGAAGGACGTTTGGGGTTCATTGAAGGTTGCGGGTGTCTGGAGTTCTGAGCTGCATGGTAGATTATCAGACTGGCCATGGTGGCCAAAGGGCCAGGGGAAGGGCACTTGGAGAGGCTGGGTCAAAGGGATGAAGTCCTGGAGCAGAGCAGAGGCCGTGGGAAGGGAAGGGAGACACCATGCAAGAAGCATGGAGAAGGCAAACCTCGGGCTGGCACTGCATTAGGCAGGAAAGCAGCGGTTAAAAGAAGGCAGGTGGGACCTCCAGGATGCCAGCATTTGGAAGCAAAACTTCGGAGAAGTGACTGGACTTAGGGAGAACAGTGCGAGGTCCGTTTGGACAAGTCACTTCTGGGCAGTTGTCCAGGAGAGGTGTCCTGGGGGGTGTTGGAGACACAGAACGGACCTCAGAGCAAGTGCTCCTGGTGAGCAACCATGAAGTGATGGGCTAGGCATGGGCAAGAGGGTCAGGTGGGGTGTAGGATGCTGAGAAAGTGTGAAGAGAAGTAGGAGGAAGAGTGAAGATTTTGGGGAACATAATTGCTAGGGGTGGGAAGGAGGAAGAGGAAATGTTCACCAAGCAGAGAGTAAACGAACCATCAGAGGAGCAGATAGGAAACGGAAGAGCCTTCTGACTCAGTCGCAGCTGAGCGTGCCACCAGGACTTGTGAATTGGAGAAGGAGAGAAGCATGCTTGGGAGGTGAAGGAACGAAGCCTCGGAGAGTCTGAAGGTGCCAACAGGGAAGATGGTGCAGGAGGGTTGGTAGCCCCCTCCCAACTCCCTCTCCCGGGGGAAAGTCAGAAGGATTGGGAGATTATTGTCTGGCTGGCAGACCAGAGTACTCAGACGTCTCATGAAGGCTCCTCCTGCGCCTGGTAGTGGCAAACATTTCTTTTCCTCTATTTCCTGTTCTAAGTGTGGCTAGTACATTCCTTCCCTGCTTGAAGGCAATCAAGTTATTCAATAGATGAACATGTATCATGATTTTGAAAGTGTATGCTTAGCATGGAGGGATGGTTACATGTGTTCCTGAAAGAAGATTCCAGCAACTTAGAACTGGGCAAACACCTGGATTTGACAAATAATTACGTGCTTTGGTGTTCTTAGTCACTCTGGATTAACTTCAAGCCCTTTCTTGAACGTGTTTCCAATAAAAGGAGGAAGATACTGCAGTGTCCAAATTTGCTAATTACTGCAATGATTAAAGCAAGACTTTCAAGTGCAGGCTTTCATAAACTTGGCGACCTTTTGAACACAAACAGGATCTGACAAAGGCATTCATACCGTGGCGCGCAAATGAGGGAGCAATGCCATTTCCCTCAGGACAGTGCATGGCTGCTGGCCTTGTCTCCACAGGGGGAAGTGTGCTGTGCTGAGACCATCCTCTGGTTTCCCAGTGCTGTCCTGGGACTAACTTACACTTTCAGCAAAGCTAAAGTGCTATGGTCTAGTCATTTGAAAACTATAGAGGTGGGTTGAAAGATCTACAGCCTTAATTCTCTTAGCAAAATGTCAAATAATTAAATGTCAAACTTCTGGATAGAAGACTATAAATACCTGATAAGAATTCTTGAACCCTCCAGAAAAAAGGAAGGAAAAAGATGCCCTGGCTGGCGTGGCTCAGTGGACAGAGTGTCGGCCTGTGGACTGCAGGGTCCCAGGTTTGATTCTAATCAAGGGCACATGCCTGGGTTGTGGGCTCAGTCCCCAGTGTGGGTTGTGCAGAAGGCAGCGGGTCAATGATTCTCTCTCACCATTGATATTTCTCTCTCTCCCTCTCCCTTCCTCTCTAAAGTCAATAGGAATATACTTTTAAATAAAAAAGACGAGAAAGCAGTGAGGAAAAGCCCTGACATTCCTGGAGGTAAGTCCAGGTGTGCGAACTCCTGGCCGTAGCACCCTCGGGTGAGGAGCTGAGCCTCAGGGTCGTGGCGCTCTTGTGAAGCAGGTGGGGAAATAAGAGCAGAGGTCGGCTCCTTCTCTCCCCCCACCCCCGGGGGGGCCTCCACCCTCCTGCACCGAGTCCTCACCGTCTCCCCCCACCCCAGCTCAACACAGGCTTTCCTCGATGCAGCTGGTGAAAAAAACAAAATAGGACAGTTACACTTAGCAGTGAAAGCCCTGGCTTGGGCTCCCGCACAGGCTGCGTGATACTCCCACAAGTCACCTAACTTCTCAGCTTCTCATCTGTAAACTTGGAGTAACTCCACCCCCGGGGACAACAGGAGGGTCACATGAGATGATTTCGGGGAAAGTGTTGGGAAGCTACTTCTATCTTCTATGAGTCAACAGGGAACGAGCATTCCCAAAATCGCCCCAAGTGATCCTGCTTTCCCTTTTTACAGTTTTGTGTGTGTGTGTGTGTGTGTGTGTGTGTGTGTGTGTGGTTGTTTTTGTTGTTGTTTTTAATTTTACTCTAAAGAAACTCAGAATTCTGAATCTAAGTCACCACCTTTACGAAAACCTTAAAGCATGGTTCTAATTCTTTTTAACTTATAAAAGGATCGTGCCCCGATAGCTGCTCAAACTGTGGTGAACAATAGTTGAGACGGACGAACTCTCTCTCTGGCTCTGCCTCTAGACGTGACTGCCGTTCTCCACAGAAACTGAAGCAGAAACCACCCTCGTAATTATCTTTTTGAGGTCCGTTCCCTTCTGTTAAAAACCCGTAGAGGCATCACAATGGTAACTTTCTCCTCGGCTTCATAAGGAGAGGAGAGTGACCGAGAGAAAGACTAGAAACTTGGCATATAAGTGAACCATGCTCTGGAATTCGGGTGGGTCTAGGAAAAAGTACAGACTCCAGTGGAAAACATATATGGGTGTGTGAGAAATCCCCATAAACTAGAAATTGAGTACATACTGCGCTGGCTGGTATGGAAAGAAACCACAACGCTCTCTGAAGTCAGAGAGTAAGTTTAGCACCAAGAGAGTACCAGGTGTCCTGGGACTTGGGGACGTTTGCAATTAGTAGCAGGCTTCTCTGGATCTGAGGCCCCTCGTTAGCATGTGTAGCCACCAGGTCTCCTGGAGCTCTGTGTTAGAACTGCGGACCACCAAGGTTCTCCATCACTTGACCTCAATTCCCCACCTCCTTTCATTCTTCCCTATCAGCCCCACCCGGTCACTTGGTTGGATTTGTCTGCATCTTGTTGCCTTTGCCTGTGTGGTCTCATTCCTGAAAGCCATCATTCTTTTCCTTTTCCTTTCAGGGTCTCATTCTCCCCTCAAGACCCTTTCAGGCCCGCTAAGCTCGGCTCTCCCTTGCCCATGGAGGCAGACCATGTCCTCCTTGAATTTCATTTTTCTCGGCTGAACCCAACCCAGCTTGTGTCTGTGCCATGAAATAGGTATCTATCATGTCCCAATGTGAGTAGTGTGGGCCCCACCTCCTTCCCCAATCAAGTTAAAGGGCCCTGAACAGCTGAGGGCACAGGGCACGGGGCTGAGCAAGAACCAGACGCCCCTTGCTGAGTCCTGCCTTGCACCTTGAGTTGGGAGCACAGCTCACTGTTCGTAATCTCAGTCTAACACCAGGCGAGCTTCATCATCTCCCTTTTCCCAAAGGAGGAAACTAAAAATCAGGGTGATGAAATCACCTGTCCAAAGTCACTGGCCCAATTCCCCGAGTGGGCTTGGACACAGTGCTCTGATGTTAAATACCTTGCCCCACTGTTGCAACCAGAAGACCTGAGAACTGAACCTAAGTGTGCGTATATATGGCTCCTTTACTTCCACTATATCGCGTTGTTTCCCTATCAACAATATGCTCAAGACGAAGTTGAGCATGGGGCAATATTAAATGAATATTCAATGATTCAACCCACTTTGTCAAAACCAAGAGAATAGGACAACAAGCTGCAAATCTGACCAGAGCCACACACAAAGCCTCAATGTATATAAAAATACTAGATATGCATATGCATTATTCCTCAATACTTTATTTTTAGAGCAATTTTGGGTTTACAACTAAATTAATAGGAAGATATAGGGTTTTCCATATCCCTCCGCCCCACGCAGGCACTGTCTCCCCCATTATCACCTTCACTCACCAGAGTGGTACCTTTCAGACCAAGAGTGAACCTTCATTGACACATTGTCATCACCCAGAGTCTGTAGTTGACAATCGGGATCACTCTTGCTGGTGTACATTCTATGGGTATAATAACATGCATCCACCAATATGGTATCACATAATGTGGTTTCCCTGCCCTAAAATCCTCTGGGCTTCCCTTAGTCATCCCTCCCTCCCTCAATTCCTGGCAACCACTAGTGTTGTCCTATCTCTCAAATTTTGTTTTTCCCACAGTGTCACTTGGCTGGGGTCGTACAGTAGTCCTCTCAGATCAGCTTGTTTTACTTACTGATCGGCATGCCCGTGGCTCGCTCTCCCTGGGTAGTTATGATGGGACCAAGGCAACACTTAACCCTTCCTCTTCTAAAGATTTATAAGCACGTTTGTGTTACTGTCACCTGGGTCACACATAATTCCATATATGCCATGTGCCTCATAAAAATTATAATTGTAGTATGTTTACAGCTCGATTTGTCCAATAGTCAAGGACATTTCTGAAGGGCAGCTCTGCTCTCATCCATGGAGCTGCCTCCATCTGGGCACCAGAAAACCTTCAAAGCAGTGGAGTCTGAGCTGAATGAGCTCTTACCTTCCCAACTCCTCTTAGTGGCAAAGCCAGCCTGGGCATCACCCAGGACAGGTGTTCTGATAAAACTTTCCTACCTACTTCCATGAGCTCAAGTTTGGAGTCCAGTCTCTCTGAGCTTTTACTTGAAATTTTACTTTATGGAAAGTTAAAGCTTTAAGGGCTTTCTGAGAACTGCTAGCACATGAGGCTCAACACGCTCCTTCCCACCAGAGAGAACTGGGGGGAGAGAGAGAATTCTTCATGTCTCAGAAGAGACAGAACACTGTGCTCCCTCCCAGGCCTGGGTGGTGGCTCTGCAAGCAGGTTTGATTGTCAAATAACTTAACAAAAAATTGGAGTTATATCGGATATAAACACCTTTCAATTCAAGGGAGCTGCCTTTCGCCCATTAAGACCAAAGGCCCATACTGGGATCCCGGTGCCCAGGACCTCTGCCCTGGAGGTGGGTGAGGCTGCTCACTGCCCAGCTCCTGCCTCCTGGGGTGGAGGACTGTTCCTCCCACTCCCTCAGCTGTCACCTAAGCATTAGCCCATAGGTCGGGTTTGCACACAGGTCCTCCCAGCTTCCTCCCTAGAGAGCAGGGCCCCTCCTCACTTCTCCAGGTCTCTGGGATCTTCAGCTGAGCTGGGCCCCAACACCTGCACTCAAGGTAAGACCCCTTGAGTGGAGTGCTGCCCACTCATCAACTAGGAAAGGGAAAATAAAGCACTCAAACCTCAGGGGACCCTGGGCTTTCTGGAAGGTTCAACCAAAGTGAGGCATCTTGACTTCAGGCATAACGTTTTTCCTACTCTCCACTCTTTATTTCAACCAGTGTCTATCTTACAGATTTGAAGCTGCGACTTGTGAAACTGCTAAAAAAAAAAAAAAAAAAAAAAGATCAAGCAGTACCGCATGAGATTGCCAATATGGCATTAACTGTGTAAGGAAAACAAGTGATTAACACTGTACCATAAACAAAGCCTTTGGGTGTGAAGCTAATAATAAAGCCTCAAACATGCTTCTAAAAGTAGCAATTAGCTCTTCGTTCAGATTACATTTACAAATAAGTAACTGGCAGAGTGAGTACAGAGCTTCCAGCCTCAAAAACCTGGATTCCAATGAGAAGATGTCTACCAAGTACAGCTGTCTGAAAAGGCACAGCTGCTTAGGTGCATTTCTCTCAAGATTTTGTGTTATTCACGAGTCTCATTGCATGTGAGAAGTGACACCATTCTGAAATTGTTAAACAATAGCAGCTGGCCAGTTACCTCTATACTCTGTCCAGTCCACCACATTTTACCTTAAGTTTTCAGAATCTACCCAAGGCTTGCTTAGCTCTTATTCACAATTGTTGAGACTGATAAGAGAGATTCCATTTATATTACTCTAAGTTAATCCTAGCTCTGTGAGGTGAGTCCACTTGTATAACTTCCTTTAATATCCTTAGCTACAGCCACCCTAATATTTGAAAAGATCCTTTTTGCCCTCCTCCTCCTCCTCCTCCTCCTCCTCCTCCTCCTCCTTCTCCCCCTCTTCCTCCTTCCCTTCTTCCCTTCTCCTTCTTCTTCCCTTCTCCTTCTTCTTCTTCTTCTCCTTCTCCTTCTCCTTCTCCTTCTCCTTCTCCTTCTCCTTCTCCTTCTCCTTCTCCTTCTCCTTCTCCTTCTCCTTCTCCTT
>PVJC01005784.1:27016-57657 GCA_004026665.1 Murina feae | reverse complement strand
CTAGAGGCAGTTTAATCGGAGCTGAGCTGAGGGGCGCAGCTTCACTTTCACTCCTGCCGCAATGGAAAGGGCTGTTTACTCAGGTCCGTGAGTGGCAGCCGCCATGTTGGCTGGGCTAATTTGCATACAGCCGCTCTGATTGGCTGGTGGGCGTGGCTTACCCTGTCTCGGAGAAACGGTTAATTTTAATATTTCGCTTTTATTAGTTTAGATATGTACACACACACACACATATGCACATATATAAATCTATGTCTGTCTGTCTAGCTATTTATTGCTGGATGGCATACTTTAAGCAGACTTCCCAAGGTTGTATAGCAACAATACATGTAGTATTACCACATTGATTTTATTATCCTAGATGCCCTAAAGTACATAGTGACATTGAAGAAAAAAAATGACAGTCTCTCACCATCGAACCCGACTTGCAGGCCTAAGGCTTGGCTCTCTTTGTTACTTTAGGATTCTCTAGTCTTCATGATTCTAGTGTTGCAGAAAGACCACAAAAACTAAGCGATGCTTTGAAGAGGTGGAGAAATCACAGCTTTAATACACGCGCGGACTCCGGGATTAATCCAAATCAGAGTGGGGGTAGCACTCGAGAACCTTGCTTTATAGGTGCCCCTCGAGTTCATTGATTTGCAAATACACTCCCTCCCCCCAAGGCCCTGAAGGGAGAACTCTTTTCATCTACCCTTCCCCCAGATACAAGGCTCAAAAACAAGGCTCCCTCACCTTACCTACCAGGGAACAGGGCTTTGTTTGGTTTAATGGCCTTGCAGAACCAGCCTTCCTCCGCACTAGCGACCAGGACTCAGAGCTGGCTGACCCCTGATCCTTGGAGGATAGTGTTCATTTCTGCAGTTTTTTGTTAAGTATCTGCCAGGTGGAAAGCCCTGGGTAGGAATTTATGTCTGTGTTCCAATTTACGATTTGAGTAAATATAATTGTCCTTCAGAATCCTTGGGGGTTGATCCAGGACACCCCTCCCGTACTGAAATGCAGGGATGCTCAAGTTCCTTATATCAGATGTTGCAGTGTTTGCTTGCTTACTATACCTCTGCACTATAGCCGGCACACATCCTCCTATGTACATTACGTCATCTCTAGATTACTAATAATACCTAATACAGTGTAAGCATTTGTAAATAGTTGTTATTCTGTATTGTTCAGGGAATCATGATGAGGAAAAAAAGTCTGTACATGATCAGTACAAATGCAAGCAGCAACCATGTAGTACACCTCAGCAACAGGGTAACTTTTCCCCCAGTACTCTCAATGTGGGCGTCAGTTGAACCCAAAGATATGGAGGGCTTACCCAAGTTTCCGTAGTGTAGTGGTTATCACATCCACCTAACAAAGATATGGAGGGCTTGCTGTTTTAAATTCTGAGTGAGGCAAGACTGCTTTGTATTGCATCCTTTCTGATTTTTCAGTATCTTCCCAAGTTTTGGTCAATGTAGTGACTACTGTCTTTGAATTTTTTTGCCTGTAGAATTCAGAAAGTTAAGCTGCTCTGATTGTTATTTTGCTGGTATCTTTTCCTTTTCATGATTTCTGTGTTCTGTTTACTATTTTCCCCCCCGTTATGAAGCAATAGATCAGATCATTTACATGTATCTATCTACATGTGTGCAAATGTTAGAGAAAATACAAAGAAATATCTAACTTTAAACCTTCCTTCTTCAAAGGAATTAGTCTACCTGATAAACTATGACATGCTCACCTGGAAAGGTAATTATCCCCTCTTTCCAACTTAAGTAACAGTATAACCTGTAATACAAAGATGTCACAAGGTGTGGTACATTACATATTGCCCAATAAATTGTAGTGGCTCTCACAGTTCAGAAATAGAGATTATTTTTTCCCCCTTTTCCAATCATTTTATTTATGTTGACATAGAGATCAGTGGTACTAAATTAATTTCCTCTATTTTGCACTTTGAGATTTATTTTCACCAGCTGGTATTCTGGGTAGGAAACTGGATCTCTGGGTAAGTTTGAGGGACAACAGATGAGCATGTGCCATTATTTTGGAATAGTGCTGAGGTTCAGTCCTTCAGTGTTGACTTCGCAGACTCTCATTTACCGAGTATTCCTTGGTTAGAGTATTGCTTGCTACATCTCTTCCCTTTGTCTCCATACGTGACCATGTCTGGCATCTTTGAGTAAAATGTCTCAAGCCCCTTAGGGCTTTTACTGAGAAATTTCCCTCAGTCTCTGCGAGTATTTTGGAAACGGATCTTGTTGTTGATTTTTTTTTTTCTTTTTAAGGGCATTTTTTACTCTTCATATATGCTGTAGTTGATTTATGTATATGACCTTTAAAATTGAATTACTCATGCATACCTATTTTCTTAATAGAAGCTGGAGAAAATGAAAAGTGCTTAATTTGTTTTATTTGTATATATCTATCTACATGTGTGCAAATGTTAATTTGTCTTTATCATGCTGTGGACGATTACATAACAGTACAGTTTGCATTCAGCCCTAGTACTGCCGTATTTGCTCAGTGAGTTTTATCAGTCTGTTTCTTTCTAGCATTTAATGTGTTGGCTGAGACATGGGGTTGTATGTTTAAATATCATACCCAATGGAGACCGGTAAAAATCTTCCTTATATTTTCTACCGGGCAAAGCAGTTTTTATCATTGTTCTATATGTCTGTGTTTTTTCTCTTCCCAGAGTTAATTTTAGATGGTGTGAGAAGAGTGAGATGGCTAACGGATAAAATTTATGAAATGACATTGGACTTATTTTCTGAACTGAATTTCTACTTTATGTGGAATGGCTTGTTTGCTATTTTTACTGTTTCTGAATTGGAAAGAAGATACCATTAAGGAATTGTTTATATTGATGTTTAGACTTTATTCCTGAAGGGTTTGAATAATACAGAAACCATCTATATGTAAATGAATTTATATTTTCCCCTGTAGTGTTAGTATTTGTGAAACCTTCCTAGACTGTTGCTTGCTAGATTTGCTTCTGAAAGTCTTTGTATCCCTCACAGTTCTCTCTGACCTAATTCATTTGATCACATTGGCACAGATTTGTGTTTATATTGTTCTCTAGCTGATTAAAAACAGATATGGAAGGTTCAATATCCTTAGACTAACAGTGGGCTGAACTTTTCTTTCCTCTCTTCATCCTGATAAAATGTCCTATTTTAAGGAAGTAATATATGCTTTCCAAAAATGGCATTGTGGTGTGAAATAGGAATCAGCTTCCTAAGGGTCCCAGGAGTGTTCTAATGATTTCTTTTAAAAATGTCTGTCATGGGTTTCTTAGGAAAAAAACACCCCCTGTGTTTTACATATGACCCGATTAAATAATTTTATTGTTATATTATTATGTAACATTTTGGAAATATCCTTTGGGTGAAGGGCTTTCTATTTGGGGGAGAGTATTATGGCAATATTATTCAAGTGCACAGATGATATAACAGTACTTCCTCTGACTCTTTATATAGATATTTGAAATAAGGGAAATAAATGTTTTCCCACAAACTCAAAGGAAATAGTGAAAATTCTTACATCATTGCAGGTCCCTGTAACTACTGACACAATGGAGATTAGGTGGCACATATTTGCCGAGGATTTAATTCTCATGGTTACATAACTTTTTTTTTAAATAGCAATATTTGGTAGGCTGGGAGCAGCAGGAAAGCACACTGGGTTGCTTAGGTGGGGACTGGGAATGCTGAGATTGTGAATGTGTCCCCTTTCCCCTCACGTTAGTTCTTATTACATGTTTCTTTGTATTTTGCAAGTCTCTTCACTTTTTTGATCGTTTGTTTAGTTGCAATCTTGCTAATATGATGAGGAAAAAATGTACTGCCTTAGTTCGCTTTCCCTTCTCCCCCTCACACTCCGCTCGGACACTTTTCATGTCTAGGAACTATTAACCTCTTCTTTTCTAGCTGGTACGTCAGTGTCTCTGGACAATGTATGTTATAATTATGTCCTTAATATGTCCTTGCACTCACTCCCTGTAGACCCTTAACTGCTCTTCCGTTCTTGGCCCATTCTCTTTCCTGGATACCTGGAGTTCTAAACCCCTGCGGTTTTTTCTCTCACTTCACTTTCAGAAACAAGAATTTCTGAATTGATCTTTAAAGGAAAGCCTGTTCCATATTTATTTTTTTCTGTCACCACATGTCCCTAACTCAGTGAGGAATGCTCCTTTCAAATGATAAAGCATTTGTTGCCTTTTACCAAATGGCTTCCTAAAGTCTCCAGGTTTACTCCTTTGTCATGTTGAAACCAGCCACTGAACCTTGGGACAAACAAAGTTCAGTAGGTTTTTCTAATCTTGTGAATGGCACCCATAGGAAAGGGGACTTTGCCAAGCAATTAGGATCATCTAAAACAGCACCAGGGAAAAAGAGGCACAGCAGCCAGGGGACTATAATTGTGCATGCTGGATTCCAGGAGTGGTTAAGAACGAGCAGGTCAGTGTGTAGCATAATGGTCAAGAAACATGTAAAATGAGAAACAGACACTGGACACGTGGACTCTATAAACAAATATTGCTACGATGAATTAATGGCATTAGCAGTAGGAGCAATGGGCAGGTTCCTTAAACGAAGTTGGTCTTTCCATCTAGTATGAGCAATGCTGACTTGAAGTAAAGTGCCATGCCTGGTTCAGGTTGTGTAGGAATATTGACTGAGTCAGGCTCTTTCTGGGCTCTTCTGGTTCCCGATCACCTCTGGAAAAACAGTAGTGATGAAAGAAGCCTGGGGATCTCAAGAAATGTGTGCCATTAATACTGCAGAAAAAAAAAGTCCTGATTGATGGGCGTTGGTTTCATCGCGTGTAATCTTGAGTCCATTGCAAGGACACGATAGGAATATGTAGAGTAAGAGTTTGCGATTCGCTGTGGCTTCAGTTTCCTTTCTGTGCTGTTGAATTTGCTTTTCACATTTAACCCGTGGAACAGGCAAGGCGGGTATTATTAATATTATCCTTCGCTTTTACAGAGGAGGAAACTGCCCAGGGTCATGCTGTTGTTAGGTCCCTAATCCTGTGCTTTCTGATGCCGAGCCCAGACTTCGTCACAGCTGTGGAGGCGTAGGTGGGGCCAGGAGCACTTGATTTTCTCTCTGTCTGTGGTGTACTGTACCTGTTTGAATGACCCAAAATTTGAAATTTCTCTGATACCAATATTTTGATGTGCTTTGGTTTAGAAGTGCCATTTGATAGCATTTTTTCCCCTCTCTCGTGACTTCCCTTTAGAATGGAGATGCTGACTTTGTTAAGGAAAACCGAATTGCTGGACCAGATTTCATGTTAGAAAAAAAAGTCTTCTTTTCCTTCCCTCTGTGGCTTCCCCCCCCTTCTTTCTATCTATATTTGGAAAAATAATGTAATAATTGCTGGGGTGCTGTAGTGCCGCTCAACCCCTGATTAGGAGAGCTGGTCGGATGAGCTCATCCACCCACTAGGATGAGGAGGTGCAGGTGGGGTGGGCATCACCTGGGCTTCTATGCTAAGCTCAGGTGCTCCTGTCTGCAGACACTCCCTGAGCACAGCCCAGGTCATCCTGGGTATGTCTTGTTTCTGCCCCTGGGTGGGAAGCCTACTCAAGAATATATGTTTTAAACTTTAATAATACAGTTCTATTCTATTCAGCAACATTCAGGGAAAGAATGTGGCACCTTAATAGGTGTTTTTTGATTAGGAAGCACTTTCAAGAGGAGACACAGGAGGGAAGCCATTGGTTCTAGAAAAGTTAGCTTGCAGTGGAGTTGCTAAATGCTTCCCTGCTGAAGTTGATATTCTGCAGGAAGGAACACTTAAACAAACATCACTTTTCTTATGGTGAGGATCACTCTGGTGTCAGTAGTGTGTCTGACTTCTTATTTTTGAAACTAGGTACCTGTCTTCATTTAACCATTAGCTCTGTAACAGTCTAGAAAACCTGTCTCCTCTTTGACTAGTCTTTCTATGTGCCTTACTTCCTAATTAGTCACGTCCATGAAGTCTATCCTCATAATGTGTAATTTCAGTTCTTGAGCATTTAACTTGCCACATTGCTAGGGTGCTTTTTAAGTTATTTTTTATTAATATAGCTGTGGGTTATAAATATCCTTACCTCTGAACTGTTTTTGCTTTTATCCCAGTACAAGTTTTCATTGTGTTTTTACTTTGGATATCGTCATAACCTCTTGTCCAGTCTCTGCTACCAGAGAATATGGAATAGATACACGGACACGTGGACTATAAATAAATATTGCTATGATGTATTAATGGCATTAGCAATAGGAGTGATATATATATTCACATTGCTCTCCTGCTTAAAAACCTGGTTATGCAGCCAAAGTTTCTTAAATTGTGGTCACAAGACCAGCAAAATCAACATTCCTGGGATCTTGTTAGAAATGCAGATTCTCTGACCCCATCTTAGACCAAGGGAATCAGAAATGTGTGACTTAGGAAGGCTTCCAGTGATCCCGATACACTCACAGTTTGAGAACTACCTCTGTAGATCATGGGACAAAAACTCCTTGCTCCTTCCCAGGTGTGTAGGCCTTTGACAGGCTTATACCTCAGTATGATAGCCACTGCTCTGAGCTGGTCTTCATGACTCACCTGTGCCCACTGTCATTTTTCTAGACTTTTTGTCATTTTAAGAACATGACATGTAATTCCATACCCTGTACTTTCCCAAGCTGTTCTGACTTTATCAAAAGAATTCCTTCTCACTCCTTCCTCTCCCCTCTCCTCCGACGTGGCCATGGTTGGTGACTTCTCAAGACAAGATACAGTGAAAAGAGTATGAATAGGCTTGATTTAAAATCTGTCTACGGTCATGTCGTAGGTGTGTGTCCGCTTTTAGCCTGGCTTTTCTTATCTAAAAATAGGGATAATGATAGGTTAGCATCATTATAAAGACCGAGGAGGTGTTCTGTATAACCTATCACGTTTTTAATCAGAGTTCAGAATTACAGTTTGTCTTGAGGCAAAATACGTATAACATAAAATTAACCGCTTGAAAGTGTACAATTCAGTGTCTTTCAATCCATACACAGTGTGGATCAGCCATCATCACTTCTATCAAGTTCCAAAGCATTTCAGCACCCTCAAAGGAGACCCCGCCTCCATGAAGCAGCCACTCCCGTCTCCCCTGTCCCCATGCCCCTCAGTGTTACTGTACATGCTCTTTTCACATGATCAATAGAGTGATCCGAAAATGAATATTATCATATGCACCTTTGATTTTCTAAAGATTCAGAGTGCTTTGCTTTGTCATTTGTGTACAATTCATATTTTAATTATGGCAATTTAAAATATGCCAAGGTTCTACTTGGGCCACAAAACATGGTCAGTTTTTGGCAAAAATTAGCATATGTTGAGATTTCCTACAATGTGCTGTATTTTTATCTTTACTTTAGCAGGACACCTTTTGATAGAATGGACACACATATATACGCACACAACCATTTCCGTGTTTAACTGCACAATCGCAGTTTGGTTAATTATCCCTAATAGTTTCCAGTATGTCCTCACAGATCTAACTATTGGTCATATAAAGGATAGAACATTATATATATATATATATATATATATATATATATATATATATATATATATTTTGGAACTTCACTCTTTCACCTTCTAAGTCTTGGATTCTTAGAAGCTCTCAACATAATATTTAGCATATGTAAGGGACTTTGTATTTTGTGTCATTCTTTCGTTTACATGTTTCATTCAATCTTTATTCCAAGATAATAAAATAATAAACTCGGTCTTTTTTTTTTTTTAATTAAAACACATCTTCAGTTCCAAAGTTACAGATTTAATTTGAAAATAGTAACTTTTGAAAGCATTATTTTATGTTGAGTTTTCCAATGAAAATATAAATTCAGTTTATCCCTAATATTTTATGTTCATAGAAACACATGCTTTTATTCTGTGTGACTAAATTAGTGTTACAATATCAAGTGACACTTGATTTTACTTTAAAAATGTTAATTGTAATAAGGCATTAGCAGCATGAGGATTTGAACAATTTTTACATGCTTCTTCCTATGTCAGACAGCAGTGACTTCCGAGTTAGTAATACCATGTAGGGTGGGAATGGGAGTTCTTCAAGTTGGAACACTGGAGCTCATTAGCATCTTTCAAACCCTAATACTGTTTAGTTTTGGATAGATTTATTACACTGTGTTTCTCACCAATTCACTGCAGTGTGTGAAGGCTCAGTTGGAACAAACAAAAGAGATATATAACCCCTGAACCAATTAGCATAGGTTACAATGTTCTTATTAGGCTTATCTACTGTATATGAGACTTGGGAAAATGACTTAACTTTTATGCTTCCTTGATCTTTAGGGAAGTTTTTCAGCTTCAGCTGCTTTGTATCCACAATGTAAACTGTGTATATTTGATTTTCAGCTTTCTGATAGAAAACCTTCTTTACAATTCGATGTCTGCAGGGGGCCATAGTCACACACTTGCAGCTATTCACTTATTTGCACAGGGTCTGTAGATGCGTGAGAAGAGGGCACATGTGATTTGGTCCTGGGGCACCTCGTTGCCCTTGGCTGGCATGTGGGACAGGGCACAGGCCTGCAATTTGTTCAGCTAGTGCCGACTCCTGGGGCTCGAGCCTTCTCTCTGACTCCTCCCGTTAGCCTTTGTCCTCTCGCTTTTCACTGGTTGTCATCGAGCTTTGGTTCGTCTTTTGTTCTTGAAAGGTATAAATGATGCACGTTTCCCCTCTTCCACTACATCTGCCCGCTCCCACAGAAAGGGGTTTCTGTTGGGGGAGATAAATTGCGGGATATTGTTAGTGGCATTTCGGAGACTTGGCCAGGGTCTGCCTTACCTAGGATGTTGATTCCAAGAACAAGTGGAGAACTGTACCTCTTGTGAATTTAGCTGTTACACATTTTCAGTGAAAGCAACTCCTGGTTCTATTTTGAATTAGGTCAAAGGAGTTATTTGTATTCCTACGTTCTATAAAGGCTTCTATTATACACACATGAAAGTGATACTTCAATTACTGTAATGTACGGTATCCTAATTTGATGAATTTAACCACCTCTTGACAGTAAATTTGTTAAGAGATTAGAGTGGGAAACCAGAGAGACTTGCCTTAATTTTGGCCGTTTGACCTCAGGAACACTACTTAGTGACTCGAACTGTCAGTTTCTCCATTTGTGAAAAGAGGGTAATCATGGGATCCTTGTGAGTACTCAGAGGAAGCCACCAGTAACAGTCTCTGCCATGCAGTAAGCACTCAAGTAAAGGCAGCTGTGATGCTGAGGGAAATCTTTTGGGAAAATACAGACAAGGACCCTAGGATTCTAAGGCGTTATAAGGCAACATGGAATGGTTCATTAAGGAATTCCTTGAACCCGAGGAAAAAAATTCTGTGGTAAGGTAGCCTGCTTATTCCATAAATGCTATCTGTTATAGAAACTCCTACCCACATCTTGATTTCCTGGTGCTGTTTTCAGCTTCATATTTGTATCTGAGTGGTAGAGAAAGGGCTGCCTTACTTGAATGTTGATTTCCACAGGTTTACAGTAGGAGAGCATGATTACATGATTTTCCCTGCTTTCCACTGTTATGTTGTAGATAAAGGTTTATGTGTTATTGACTATGATTTTGGCCTTTCAGAAGTAACAAGATGTATTAGAATACCAGGTGTGTTCTGAACACCAGAAATTTGAAACAGTCATAGCTACAAAGAAGACAGACACGCAGTGTGTGTCTGAGAGGAGTATGAGAGGCCCCCTGTGGGCCTTTTGAGTCCTTGGATTTTAATAAGATGGAGTGGGATGGGGGTGAAGTTTCCTTGGGAGGAGAGGGTTTGTAGTCAAGGTGACCTGGCCGGGTTCTTTGCAGCCCTGCCTTTCAGTGACAGCCCTGAGCACCACAGAGGGGAGAAAATAGAGCTGGTTACTAAGGTATCTTGAAACAAGGCTTAAGAATGATTTTATTTGCTGGAAAAAAAAAGTTTTATAATAGACTGACACCAGCTGAAGGCTCTGGTGGTAAATTGAACCCTACGGCTTCTGCTTTTACTCAACGAAAGTTTTCAGGGAAAGCTAGTGAATTAGACTAACACATATATTAGCCAACTATTTTTGGTCCTTTACATATAATTAATTTACTCAATAGACTCCTTTATCTTTTGGTAAAAGGAATTGATAAAAATAATTTCAGCCTGTTCCAGCAGGTTAATTTAAGTAGCTGATCTAAGAATTACTTTGTTAGGATGGATAGTTCAGGAGAAACAATGTATTCTGCATAGTGTATGTGATATAGTTGTATTAATTTAGAGACATGTTAAATATAATGTGTCTTTCCGAAGTGAGGCATAATTCATATCATCTAAAATAGTAATTCAAGTGATATGCGTAATCTATGTAACCACTGGAAAGTAGGCTTTTAAAAAAGTAGGTGGCAAAGAATTATAGAAGAATAGTGTACATTTAGTTGATAAAGCAAATTTAATTTTGTGAAGGAAAAGTGATAAAGCTATTTGTCTTTAATTTTGACTATGTATTAACCACATGATTTAGCTTTCATTCTTTAACCTTTCTTTGCTAGGATCGTGTGAATGCGGTATAGTTGAATAATGCAGTGCTATTTGAGAAATACAGCCATTTCATGTCCTGGGTAGCCATTGTGCTTCCTTGGTGTGGCACAGTGGTGTGATGGGATCAAACAAGTCGGGGGTTAGAACCTGTGCTTCTTAGTAACCATGTGACCTTAATGAAGATGACTAACCTCTGAGAAACTCAGTGTTCATTCTTCGTCATAGTACCTGGCACAAATAAATCACAAGGGGAAAAATGTTTCCTGTATTTCTTCTGCATTGGATAGTGTCTTTGAAAGCACATTGCACGATATAGAGCATCTAGCCTAATAGATGTGTGTTGAATTATTTTAGTCTCTTACCTTTTCCTGTCATTACCTCCTTCCCTTTAATATAGGTCAACACTTACTTATATTAACTAAGCATATGCATTTCACTTGCTTGTCAGAGATTTTGATACCAGAAAAACAACTTTGAAGTCCCAGCAAGAATTCTGCTCTGTAGCCTTCTGCCTGGTAGGTTGGGTTTCTCTGGCTGACTTCAGGGAGAGTCCTTCCCCTTTGATGTTGAGGCTGCATCAGGGGGTGCCCAGCCACTCAAAATCTAGCTAAACTCGAAAGGGCCACTGGGATCAGTTTCAGCATTTCCTTCAGGGGCCTCATCTGAGCCTGTAAGTATCCTCTTGGGCAGTCTCTTTGGCCAAACCTTCGTTGAAACTTCTACCCAAGCTCCTTTCTTTGCAGTCCAGTTCTATTAAGCAGTGGAGTGGCCTGAGAGTTCTCTAGAGCAAGTTATCTTAGCCTAGGATGTGGGTGCAGTAACTTGCCAGCTACAGGTCATGACCTTGGGCAGGTTACTCAGACCCTCTAAGCCTCAGTTTCATCTTCTATAAAATGGGAATATAAAAGTTCCTACCTCATGTTTTTGTGAAATTCTGTGTAAATCATCATAAGATCAGATATGAGTTTGAAGTAAAGTTAGCAATAATGATAAAAAATATTTATTATTTATGTAATGTAAAGCTGAATGTTGATTTATGCTATGATATGTCAATAGAGTATCTTGATCGCCGGTCAGGCCGAGGAACCCCCCCACCCCCGTGCATGAATTTGTGCACCAGACCTCTAGTACTTTTATATGTTAATTATTTTCCCTCGCTTGTTTTCTATAACACCGATTGTCATTTTTTATGACATTATGGATATTCTGCAAGTGACATTTTTTTATACCATTTTGGAAAATAATTTGATGATGTGTTATCCCATATGGTCCAGTCGCTACTGTGAGGTTATGGGTTGTTAATTATAATTTCAAAAAGATGGTGAGGCTGTCTTTTCATTCATTGTTTTATTCACCAAGGCAGTCCTTATATTTTGGTAGCATAATGACTCAGCCAATTACTCTTATGTACTTCAAAGAAAGAAGCCTCCTTGTTGTTAAAGTGAATTAATACTGTAATAAAAAAAAGTGTCAAGTGGATGAATTTCTCATAGAAATGACCATGTGCTATATTGATAGGTGGCGTTTTAGGAATCACTGTTTCCTTCAAGTGTTATTATAATATACTAGAGGCCCAGTGCGTGAAATTCGTGCACAGGGTCCCTAGTGACTGCTGACTGCTGGCCGGGGCCTCCCTTCTCTGGCTGCCAGCTGTTGGCTGGAACCTTCCTTCATCCTGTGCCATCCCCTGGTGGTCAGCGCATGTCATAGCGAGTGATTAAACTCCCGGTCGGTCAAACTCCTGAGGGGACACTTTGCATATTAGAATTTTTTATATATAGATTGGTTGCTGTGTGAAAAAAGGTCTAGGCAAGCAAACAAACAAACAAAAAGTCATGTCAAAAACATACCTCAGTACCTTTTCCATACTGTGAATTGCACAGTAAATCAGTTCCTATGGTAATAGGCTGTAATTCATCAGCCTTTGAATTATCTGACAATGGCTTGATGGCTTATTCATATATTTGATGCATGTTTTTGAAGAGTTTTGTATAGACAGGACCAGCACAATATTAAGTCTTTTTAGGCTCATGTGGGAAGTCTGCATCATGTATTTTATGTACGATGCCGGGAAGCTTTTAATCCCTAGGTACTATGAATGTCTCTAAAGCTTTGTTTGCCGAGCAGTTTTTTAAAGAATAATTCCATGCAGTTTTTATTAAGAAAGATGTAGAAAAAGCGACTATGAGTAGCCAGAGGAAAGGAAAGTATACGTGAAACAAGCCCAAGCAGTGATGACATTTGCAGGGAACATTTTGCTTTCAAGAGCAGGGATCCCTACTCGATACATGCAGAAAAGTCCATGCTGGGTTCGTAACTCCAGCAAAAATATATTTTCTGCCCTTTACAACCTAAGGTCACTCATGTGCATCCTTCTTGCTGAGAGTCTAGCTTATAAAATACTTCCATGGGAGAATTACTGCCAGGGAAATATCTGTAGAAGCCATCTATAATTTTAAAACTTGCCTAGCCTTAATACACCCTCGATAACACTGATGAAAAATACACTCAGGGATGAAAAATGTACTTGGTCCTGCAAGGATCAGGCCGCTGTGGACCGATGATGCCGAGGATGCCTGCCTGCCTGCCTCGATGGGGAACTGCGTGGCTCTCTGGCTTCCCACCAGCTTATTATGGGCAGAGCAGTTAGACCCGTTGTTTTCCAGAGGTGAGAAGTGAGCTCCACATAGTAGTAGGCATTTATGAGGGAATACATGCAGGGATAGGAGCGTGGCCTCTTACTTGCTAATGTGATCACACATCTTGTGCATATTGGGAGGCAGAGTGTATTCGTGTCGCAGGGCTGTCATAACAAAGGCTTGCAAGCTGCATGGCATAACAAATAAAAATTTACTGGCTTCCAGTGTTGGACTCAGAAGTCTGAGGTCAAGCTGTCCATAGTGCCTGGCTGGCGTGGCTCAGTGTTGGGATGTCGACCTATGTTCGATTCCCGGCCAGGGCACATGCCGGGTTGTGGGCTTGATCCCCAGTGTGGGATGTGCAGGAGGCAGCCAGTCAGCGATTCTCTCTCATCGTTGATGTTTCTTTCTCTCTCTCTACCTCTCCCTATCTCTCTCTGAGATTAGTTTTTTAAAAAATTGTCCGCACCATGGATTTCTTCTGAGAGTTGGGAGGGAGAGATCTGTTTCATGCTCCTCACGGCTTGCTGGCAATCACTGGGCTTCCTCGGCTTCTGGAAGCATCTCCTGTTCTCTGCCTTCCTCTTTACGTCATGTGTGTGTGCGTGCGTGTGTGTCCCCGTGTCCAAAATCCCGCTTTTAATGGAACACTAAGTCATACTGAAATAGGACCCACCCTAATAATCTGATATGAACTTGATTACCTCTGCAAAGTCCCTAACTTCAGAGAAGCTTACATTCTGAGGTATTAGGCATTAGAATGCCAACATACCTTTTGTGGAGAACACAGTTCAAACCATAACAGAGGTCAACCCTCGGAGTTGCTTCCTGGGCATTGTACCAATGAGGAGCATGAAGAAGCATCACTCTGAAGCTTTAACCAGCACACATGCCAGCAGTCAGGCTTCTATTATTGTCAAGAGCCCCAGGGCAACACAGGACTAAACAAAATCATCATGATAAAGAATAAAGTAAATAAAAGTCAATATAATACCTGTTGGTAGGCATGAAGTGGCGAGGTTAAGAATTTAATCTGGTTTCAGACTCTTTTATTACTTACTGTGTGACCTCAGGCAAGTTGCTTAACCTCTCTAGCCTCAATTTCTTCATCTGTAATGATAGAATCTTACAGAGGACTGCTTGTGGATTAAATGATGTAGTACTCTTAAAACTCTAAGTAAAACTCTGGCTTGCAATATGGTCACAGTAAATGGTAGTTAATAAGAAGAGGCACAGAAAGGCCTGCTGCCTTGTGGGTGTTGGGAAGCAGGCATTTAGCAGAGCTTAGGGCTGCCTCTCCTGTTCTGCTACAGCCCCTGAGTCTGCCAGGATCTCTGCTCTCTTAGACTTTTGTTTGGGGCCTTAATATCAGCCGGTGGTACCTAGCTGAACGTCGGGTTTCTTTCTTCTCTTTCAAGTTATTTCATTTATTGTGTTTTTAGAGCAGGGCTACTTTTTTTTAAAAAAAGCAGTTTATTGGAGGAAAAGAGAAAAGTGTAAATGTCAGAATTTACACAAGCTCCTAAAGTAATAAATGCTAGTTTACACCCCCCCTATTTTAGTAGTTTCAGCGTCCTCACACTTGTGAACTTGGCAACCTAGGATTTATTCTCGCTGATGAGATGATAATAGTGTCCTGTCCAAGTGGTTGCAGGAGTACTGAGAGAACAAGGTTTGTCCTTGTTGATTTTTAACGGGTAGAGTGGAATCCTATACAAACACATTTTTCCTGTTAACATTTACTTGGAAATATGGAATGTGTTTGTGTGTGGCTTAGAGCTGTCCCTGTTGGTTGTAGATCATTTTTAAACAACAAAGAGGGGGTTAAATCAGAAACACACATTGGCATGCTTAGCAGTCTTGTTAATGGAAGTTCAGGGTACCAGGCTGTATTTTTGTAGCTTTTATGTATTTTTTTTATCAACTGTATTTATTTTTAAAACTTTTACAGGGGAAGCAAGGGTTTTGACAACTTTCAAAATATCTGACCATCATTTTTAGGAATCTCTTGTACGCACAGGGCATGAATGAAGAACACTTCCAATGTATTAAGGGGCATGGGCATTAGGCTGAAGGCATTTGAAGGAAAAAAAAATAGCTGACTCCCAATTGGGGAATTCAAAGAAACTTTTTTAGTTTTTCTCCTTCAAGGGTGAAACCAATTTTGACAAAGAAAATGGGACAAAAAAAGGGAATTCCAAGTAAAAGTTCTGGCATATACAAAAGTGAATTGCCTGGTTTGGTGAATACAGTTTAGAGATGATGTTGGAAAAGCAGAGTGAGAATTGATTGTAGAAGGTTAGAATTGGCAAGCAAAGGGCTTTGACCTGTGGTAATAAGCAAATGAGAAACCATTTAGCGCAGGCTCTGTAGTGGGAAGGCTAGCTCCCAGTGCAGGAGACTTAGAGAAGTCTCCTTGGTGATGGGGAGAGCTTTTACAGAGCTTCTACAGAGCTTTTTTGGTTTGTAAATATGAGAGCCTGAATGTTATTAATGGGAGCTGAAAAACAGAATGACAAGATGTGTGAAATATTGCTTGGCAGGCATAGCTCAGTGGTTGAGTGTAACCAGGAGGTCACGGTTCGATTCCTGGTTAAGGGCACATATCTGGGTTGCAGGCTCCATCCCCAGTGTGGATGTGTAAGAGACAGCCCATCAGTGATTCTCTGTCATCATTGATGTTTCAATCTCTCTCTCCCCTGCCTTCCCCTCTGAAATCTATTATCTATCTATCTATCTATCTATCTATCAATCAAGATGTGTGAAATATTGTAAAAGCATTATCACTGGGACTTATAATGAGAGGGAATCAAAGATGGCCCTAGTGTTTTGATCTAGCGTTTCTGGGAAGGCTGGGTACCATGACCTAATATACAAATGTAAGGAATATGAGATGTTGTTAAATTTGAGTGGCCAGATGACATGATGACATCCATATGGTGATGACAACCAGATGGATACACCAAGCAAGGCGATTGGAAATATGAAAGAAACTTGGTTGGTAGAACAGATATTGGGTTCATCCTCATTGACAAGATAAGGCAGTTGAGTTCTGTGGGTGGATGTAGAGGAGGAAGCATAAATACAAGCAAAGAGTAAATGGGCTTCTGAGAATAGAAAGGAGTGCGGCATCACAGAACAGTAGAAAAGAGAGTTTTAAGAAGCATTGCGGTCGTTGATAGTGCTATGTGTTTATGTGAGATTAAGGAGGTTGGCCACTTTTTGGAAAAAAGTTTTGGACAAGAGGAAGAAGGGGTAGTTCCTGGTCAAAGGATGTGGAGTTACAAAAGTGAAAACTGCTTGTAATGAACTTCCTCCTGATTTCTAATTCTTGATGAATTATTTTTGCTTCTTGGAACCTGAGATTCTAAAAGACAGATCTTGAGGTTAACACTTTGTAATCGGGCATTTTCCCGCCAAATCACGTCTTAACGGGAAGAAAGAAATCCAATAATGGTCTGACTTTGCAAAGTCTATCTGAGTTGTCTTGCACATTTTCGTTGTTGAAATGCCAGGCCCTCCATATTTGACGGAATCTGTCTCTACTAATTTTTGGAAAAAACTCGTCTCCTGCGCTTTGGTATAAAAAGCGATATGACGAGTTTACTCATTTCCCGCAAATTAATAATTAAAGAATGTTGTTTCTTTGCCTGCCCCTGTGAACTTTATAAAGCAATGACTATTAAATTTGGTTTTCATAATGAAGGGCAGGTTTTGCCTGGGACATACTAGGCACTTAAATAAATATTTATTTAAATCCTTCTTCTGTCTGGCCTTATCCTTTCATGAACATAAAAGGGCTTTTCACAAAGTAAGGGCTCTTAGATGCCCATTGATCAAATTATATCAATTTAAAATTGAAGACCAAATGTTTAAAAAGAATAAGTTATTCCAATAGCAGATAATGCAATTAGACTTTGATTTCCAGAACTTTTTTTTTTTTTTTAAGTGGAACCGAGCTTTTACAAGAAATCCTGTACTTGAAGATATCGGAAGTTGGACTTCTTCAGAATCCTGGTAATCTTACAGGTTAACCTGATCTCTGATGTGACAGGGGCCCTATGGTGCCCTTTTGTATGTTTATTTTTTTCCTTTTTCTTTAGCTCTTGTCTTTCATTGCTGGCATCAGTGATGCTACATGTTTTTTTTTAAAAATTAACTTACCAACTGTTATTGAGATTCTGATTTGTATAGAAGTAAACAGATAAATCACTATTCTACTGCCATAGGTTAAGGATAAAGTGCTGTGGGGGTATTTAGAGGGTGGGAGAGGGAAAGCTAGGGTAATTGTGAGGCAGTTTTTTATTTTGTGCAGGTGAATTAAACATTGTTGAATAGCCACACCCTAAGTGGTTCACATATAAAGGATTCCAAAAACTCTGTGTCCTTTATTATTTCTGTGAACTGTAATAGCGTTTTTTCTTTAAGGAAGAGAAGAAATGACTCAATTAGTCACACAAGTACAGTAACACTTAAAATTACTTAATTCAAGTAGGAGTTATGACTATGATTTTCCATGGCAACTATAGTTAATTTCCTCTTCAGCTTGCCCACAAGGGCCAAATAAATATTCAAATGATAGTGTTTGGCATTTCTATTTATTTTATCCTTGGTATTTGGCATTTCTATTTATTCTATTTCCCAGAGGGAGAAGAATATGGAATGTGAATATGTATGTGCCACTCTTACAAATACATGGATTATGTACATGTTTTATCTTCTCTTAGAAAATCTACCCAAGACTTTATGACACCTAACACAGAAACCTACTCAGGTTAAAACAAGTGCTGGATTTAGAGGTTATTTGAAGCAAACAGAAATGGGAATTTAGATCTTCAAATCCTAAATAAGTAACAGAAATATTCTGAAATATTATAGGGCACAAATATGCTTCATCACTTAATGTATGATCTTTAATTCTATGAAATTGACACATCGGAAGCTGACACATAGGAAGTGATTGTATTTATTACCAAGTGATTTTTCTCTTTATAAACGGATTCACCCAGGGTTCCTTTAATTAGGTATTTTACCCAGTGCATTTGAATGTGTGTTTCCAGACCATTAATTCCTTGACAGAAGACTAGAGGGGTGAGAAGTTGAAACCAGTGTTAAGAATAAACCCCTGAACTGAGCAAAAGGACAGCTGGTTCCCTTTGGTTTATTGTTGGTTGTTGGGAAATGTCATTTCATTTTCATATTATGTGTAATCACCACTTCTGTGAGATAAAGTAGGTAGTGCAGTGTACACTTTATCTATGATGTAATACACCAAATGTAGACTTAGATGCATCAGAAGGGTAACCTGTGATGTAATTGTATGATTTCATGACTGATATATAGTTATTTATCCTATATAATAAAAGGCTAATATGCAAGTTGACTGAACAGCAGAACAATCGGTCACTATGACCACCAGGGGGAAGACGCTCAACGCAGGAGCTGCCCCCTGGTGGTCAGTGTGCTCCCACAGGGTGAGTGCAGCTCAGCCGGAAACCGGGCTCACAGCTGGCCCAGCACAGCAGTGGGGGCAGTGGTGGCCAGAGATCTAAGGATGTCTGACTGGGAGCAGGCCTAAGCCAACATTCAGACATCCCCTGAGGGGCTCCTTGACTGTGAGAGGGCGCAGGCCAGGCTGAGGGACTCCCCCAAATGCATGAATCTTGTACACCAGGCCTCTAGTGTGTGTGTGTGTATAAATTTGTTCTTGGACTTTAGATAAATTATATATGGCTTCTGAATGTGTGGGAAACTTAAATGAGGGTACATGGAACAGCATATGTGGCAAAACCCAACATCACTGAAATAACTAACAAACACAAAATATTCAGACTAATTCATTGTGGAGAGAACACAAGACCCATGACAAAATATTAGTACAGTAGGTGATGGAGTCATCCTAATAGATATATTCAAATTAAGATTTACACTGGAAAGGATTTGTCTGAATTGAAGAGACTATAAGCGTGGGTAAAATTAAATGAAAACTATTTAAAATATAGATGGATGATTAAAAACAATTATACATTTTACATCTGTAGCTATCTGAAAGTTATTAGCCTTTCTTATAATGGGTGCTGAGAAATTTTGTCTTATTTGAGACTATTTAATAAAGACTTGGATATATTTTAATTGGATATAGAAACCATTAATAGAAATTGAACCAAATTTTCATTAAAGTTCCATATATCTCAGAAATTATTAACTAACTAAATTACCTAAAAATCACATGACCTTTTTTGAAATGTTTCAGGAAATGAAGCAGATGGCATAGTAAGTGTACATATATCCCTTTAAGAAAATTTGCCAAATTTCAGTTATCATGCTTATTTTATTTTTTTAAATATATATATTTTATTGATTTTTTTTTATAGAGAGCAAGGGAGAGGGATAGAGAGTTAGAAACATCGATGAGAGCGAAACATCGGTTAGCTGCCTCCTGCACACCTCCTACTGGGGATGTGCCCACAACCAAGGTACATGCCCTTGACCGGAATCGAATCTGGGACCTTTCAGTCTGCAGGCCGATGCTCTATCCACTGAGCCAAATTAGTCAGGGCATATCATGCTTGTTTTAAAAGATGATAATGTTATTTTATTTCTCTATATAAGTTAATTACAATAAAGTGACTTATTTGTATATTGCTTTGTAGTTTTAAAAGTGCTTATTATTTATACTTTAATCTTTAAAATCACTAGGTAAGGAAGGACTTATTAATGTTGGGTTGTAGATATGGAAACAAACGGGAAGACCAAATTAATTAATTACCAGGTGTGTTATATACTCTCCTTTCATTTAATTTTTTAATCATTCAGATATTGGTCACTCCTTTATATGACAGGAGGCCCTCTATAAGTATTGGAGGAAAAATCATGCTACATCTTTTAAATTTTTAGTCTGCTGTTCTTTCCTTATGCTATGTACTGCATCTCAGATGCCATTCAAAATTATAATTTAGGTCATCTCTTCTTAATCGTTTTGCTCAGATATTAAAACAAGCAGTTTTAAATGTGTTTTAGTTTCTTTGGTAATACATGTATTTTCTTTTCTGTTAACATTTTTGTGTATAAATTTTCTATAATCAATTTTTCAAATGTAAATTTGTGTAAGACATTGCTATGTCAGATTATACTTAAGAACTCATATCTTCTCTCTTTCCACTTAGCATTAGCCAACACTTTTAAGATTTTTTTATACTCTTTAATTCATTACTCAGTGAATTACTATAATGAAAAAGATAGATATCTCAATTGATTTTTTACCCTCAGAGAAAATGACTCAGAAATTACATATTTATAACTCTGCCAGTATTCAGAAATAGTAAGTGAAAGCATCCATGGTAAAAAATAAAGGACAGTATAACTAGTCACCGGTAATATACATTGGCATAAGGAAGACAGTTCCAAGTCCAGTTCAATGAATTTTTCTTGAGTGTCTGTCTATGCAGTATCATAGTAGGTGGTACTATGTAAGACAAACAGAAGGAGAAAGCCTCAGATCTTGTTTTTAATGTCATTGTAATCTGATTGGGAAGAGATTAATGTATATTACACAGCTAACATCATAAAGGTGAGAACAGTAAGTCCAACAAGGTTGCCTGCACAGAAGGAAGGCTTAAATTCTCTTGGTGCATTTTTGTTAGGTTTAGGGAGAAAGTTGCACTGGAACTCGTTTTGAAGGATGAGATTTCTGTAGGAGAAATGCATATCTTGAGATGATACCCCAGAATAAAAAGAGAACAGAAATAGTGTAAGTATATAGGATATAAGTCTGGCTAGAAATAGAATTTTTAAATAAGAGTTTTATTGCTTTTAGACATTTTGCAAATAATTATTCATTTGTATTTTTTCTTACTACAATCTCTGGGCATAGATAGAGGTTGAATGTAATCAGTTCTTGCCCGTGGCCTAGAGGCCAGTGGTTTTGAGAATCGAGTGTGAGGGTGGGTTGAGGATTCATGTCAGGTGTGACTGTCATATAAGAAATAGTCCTTTCTTACAAATTTCCCCGTGCTGGTGGCTTTGAGAAGAAATATAGGAGTGCCATACTTGGGGGCACTGTATTTCTTTCAGCTGTCTTGTATGAGATAGAATTCTTGTGGTATGGGTTTGTGTATTGGAATATTATCTAAATGAGGCCGGTCCTTTCTATGTATTTCACCTTATTAATTTATTATTTTTAATTTTGGAGGAGCTGAAACTATTCTTTCAGTCCTGGAAAACAAGGAATGCTTTGGTTATATGTAAGGTTAGTTACTTCTATTTGGTTGAAGAGAAAACATCTCTCAGAATCAAAAATCAAAGTATAGTGGATGAGATTTTAATTTGTCTGGTAAAAGGCAAGGACATCATGTTTATATGAGTTTCACATTACAAGCCATTTTAGTTTTAACCAACATAGAAATTAATTATAATTTACACTTAATATAGAATTATTACAAAACAAAACAAATATTTTATTCACAAAATATTGATCCCAAAATTGGGTCTATAATTTTCTTTAAAACATGGGAAGTTTTATATTTTCCACAAAGATTTTCATGAAACAGAAATCAACAGTTTTTCATTCATTTTATGCAGGAAATAATTGTTGAGCATAATACTGTGTATTATGCTCTTCTCTACACTGTGGTGCAGAAAAGTCTGCCCTCAAAAATATTATATTCTAAAGAATTAATGAGGTTTTCATCTATTTCTTTTATATTTATGTTTCACAAGAATGGTATTAATTTGGTTGCTCACCATACATATTTCTTAAGCTAATATAAAGCATTAATTAGAAAAAAGTCACGACAGATATGAAGTTTCATCCATATTAGTAAATTATTTTGGAAACTCAAAATATAACTATTTAAATTACAATGGTAAGAGCTTATGTATATTTTTCTGAAAGAATAATTTATATCATGAAAAATACTTAGTTTTCAACTATTGCTACAGGTAAATTACTAAGTGTGTTCTGTTGTGAGTTAGCTGAAGATTTTTGCAGCATGATCTACTTCCTAAAATATTTTAACATATCTGAAATTTTAAGAGAATGTTAGTGCCTTATTTTTTTCTTCTTTAGTAGCTATTGCATCTCACTAAGACATACTAGAAGAAAATCAGTTATTGTAGTTGTCTTAGACTAGCTGTCGTTGGGTGTTTTCAACTGCATTTCTCTGTTATAGTGATTGTATGGAGAAAATTGATTTATAAATCCTTAAATGTCTTGGGAATTAAAAACAAAACAAAAAAAACCATAGGAGGTAAGGCATTGCCTTAAAGTAATGGCCAAACTAGTACAAACTAGCAGTACTACTGCATGTAGTACAACTTACCCATTCAAAGAAAAATGTTAACAGACTTAGCTCTTTTGAATAAAAGGTATATTTAAAGTGACATCAAATTAATTTAAAATGTGGCTAGAACTAAAATCAAGTGGAGTTTATTAATTTGTGTAATTTGGCTATAATGTGATATACGTATGAGCATGTTGAGAAATAGAAAATAGAAAAAGAAAACCACCAGGGACAGATTATTGAGTATCTTTATGTATTAATACAAAAATAAGTGTTTTATTGGTAAGTAAAAGGAATTCATGAATGAGTTCTGAGGAGGGATGCCTTATAAATACAGTCTTGATGTTGTATTTTGGGAGGATTAAAAAGGTAACTTATAATTAACAATCAGTGGGGGAAAAATTAGGGGCTATTTCACATTAAAAGGTATTGATAGCCAAAATTACCAGTTATTAGTGGGAGGAACATAAAGAACAGATACAAAAGACAAGGCCTCACTCAAGTTGTTTCTCTGCAACCAAATGAATCCAGAAGTCAGCAGGAAGTGGGAACTTCAATATAAGATGCTGCTGACAGAAATCGTCGGATGTGGTTGAGGAACTTTTTTCTTTTAAGAAGATGAGGAGCTGTTGACTTTTAGAAATGTTGAGTTTGAAATACTGCTTTGAAATCCACATGGAAATATCTAACAGGCAATTTACGAATTGGTGATCATAGTGAAGAAGGTAGAGGTGGTAGAGGTAAAGGAGTAAGACATAGTGCATGAGGGGGCAGGGGCCATTGCAGGTCTGCTTCTAAGCCTGGAGATGACCCGTGGGACTTTCTGAAAGTGACATGTGACAGATAATAGCTTGACATCTTCTTAGGGACTTTGTATGTTTAAATTTCAATTTAAACCTTCCTTCATGGAGTTGAAACCAAGGGCCCTTACGATTTTAATTGAATTGAGTTGTAAATTCTCTCTCTGGAAATCACCTCCCTCTAAAAATACAGCGGTTGGCAAAGTAGCTGTACACTTTGTATGAAAAATAATATAATAACTAATAAATAGTAACACAATAATAAACTCTGTGTTTCCCGTACTCACAACTGTAAACCTGCTTTTGCCCCACCCTGCATATACCCCTCAGAGTCCTAGCCTTTTCCCCAGATAATCAGCAGCCCCTGAGGCAATAGAAGACCATAGTCTGGACCTCTGGCAGGCTAATGACAACATCTTGACCGAAGTTATGTTTTATTTCCTGAGCTCTAAGCTGGACTGACTCGCTGACTACTTTCCTATGAAACCAGAGGGAAAAACCTCAGAGCTGTCCTCAAGACCTGAAGAAAAGTCTCACCACCCTTCCCTCACCTCTGATCAGTCAGCCCCCAGCACCTCCTGGCCCTCTAACGCACAGTGCCTTGTGATTTTTCCCTGTATAACCGGTAACCTACCTGCCATCAGGGAGTTCTGGCTTTTGAGCATTAGCTTCCCATTCTCCTAGGCGGTGCCATTCATAATAAAACAGCTGATGTTTCTCCACTGTGATTCTCAGTGTTTAGTGTTTGGCTCTGCTTGTGCTAGGTGGACGAACTCTTTCTATTCTGTCACTCATTTCCTGACTTTTTATGTCTTATTCTATGAGCTGGTCAATCTCAAACACTTCGTTACTAAAACCAGATGCTAATTCTATTATCTTTGCCAGAGTTTCAGGTTTTACTTTAAATTTAACACCCAGATCCTTGCCTTAATTTTATTCCTTTCATCACTTGGCTGAAATTTTTCATTCATTTCTCTGAACTCTGTCCTTTTGTAATCTGTAAATTATAATGCCTCTTCTGATTACAGGGTCTGAATGTTTCTTATCTAGTTAACATCATGTGGCTCATAATCCTGTTTGCTTTACCATCAGGTAGCTTTAGTCTACTGCTTGCACTGAGATTGCTGTAAAGCGTTGTAGCTTATCTGTGTTGTAGAATATAGCTTGATCTATATTATTTGATAATGGTTTTTAGGAGTTCCTGTGTGGTCTTCAGGGTCTTAGAAACCCATGGCCTAACACACCTCTCTGGCAATCAGTCAAATTTTTGTTGTTTAGTGATAAGAATATTGCATTTGAAAAGATTTTGTCATCCTTTTTTAAATACTATGCTTTAAATTTTACAGATTTTAAAGAAACAAGAATTCCCTTGGAGATTCATCTGACTTTAAATTTAACATTTGAGGGGAAAGTGTAGCTCCTCTGACATTGAGGGTCAAGAATTGAATTCTCTATTATCCTTGCATTTTAAAAGGATCATAACTGTCAATCCCATTGTGGGAAATCTCTACTTCAAGTTTTATTGCTGTTGGCAACTATTCTGCTGATGTTCAATACATTTTTGCTTACTCTGTCGCAGGAAGAAGCAGGACGAGTTTGTTGATTAAAACGATTAATTGCACAGTGAAGGTATGACCCAGCAAATTTAAAGAGCCCAGTATGCTTCAGATTGACAGGCTGAATCAGTGTGGGAGATAATACTGCCCATTCCAGGAGAGAATAATGGGCTTCATTAACTTCCATTACACCGGATGATTCTTCAGGGTACATGGATTGAGGTTGGAGTGGTTTAGTTTGAGAAAGCCTTTCCTTCCTCTACGTCCTAAAGGTTCTAATAGACCTATATTAGCTTCACATCTCCCTCTCCCCTCTATGAGCAGATTGTGCTCATCTTTGAATGTCCATGATGAAGCATAATACTTGGTATAGTAGATATGTGTTAAGTAATTGTATATAAGTACATGAATGGACACATTTAATAGGAAATTTTCCCATTTAAAACTGTTGTTTGAGCTGAATGTGCTGTTCTTTTTTTGAATTCTTCATTTTAGAATTGAACACTGAAATTTTCCATTTAGAGAACACTTGTTATAAAATTTATAAAACTCAGAACATTAGGGAAGCCTAAATCATTTCAAAATGACCAATTATAGCAGTTGCTAAATTTATTTTAGTAATATTAAGCTTCACTCGTTGAAGACTTAATTTAAAATGGAAAGACATTCGTTTGGTGCATATATGCAATGCCATACTCTATTCTCATCACCTTAGAGTCAATTAATAATATTAATTCCTTGGAGGATTTTTACGAGACTAACAGGATATTAAAAAAAAAAAAAAAAAAGAAGAAGAAGTCATGGTTTAGGTGGTGCCCTGGTCATGATTTCAACAGGTTGTGACCTCTGAGATCTAGTATGAGTTTGTAATAAGTTAGAGTGTGTGCTCAGTGCAATAGGCTTCCATTATCTTTGTGTGTGTGTGTGTGCGCATATGTTGCCTCCAACATCTCAGGACCATCAAATTTTGCTCTTTTTACTTTAAATAACATTGGGCTGAGGTTAAGGTTGTTAAAAAAATGATTAAAGAAGACAATTTAGGTGATACAGACAGACTTTTACACTTCATGAAATGGATAGCCTCTGTTAGAGTTGCCGAAGGAGGAACGCATGAGGCCAAAAGGGGTAAAGAATTATGAATTTATTAGGTCATCTGGAAAACCAGGTGGGTTGAGTCCCCAAATGGTACTAGCACCCAGGGATGGTGAGTCAGAGGTTTTAAAGGACTCCAGGTAGACTTTTTCTGGGCGGAGCATTCTTTGGGCAGGACCTTATTCCAGGAAGGCCCTGAGGGGAAAGATAATGTCTTAGCAAGTGGAATGTGGTTTCAGCAAGTGCAGTGTGGTCTAAGCGAAAGGGAATGTCCTTGTGAAGTGGTCTAAAGGTCAGTTCCCAGGGGAGGGAATATGGATTTAATTATTTGCATTCAATTACTTGATCAGACCTAACAGTCCCCTTTTGCAGAACTAGAAAGGGGTGGGGTGTTGAGAAGGCACAGAGTTGTCTGTGCCTTTAGGGATTGGCTGACTAGATATAGGGGACTGTGCTTCTGGTCAGTTGGAGCATTTACAGGAGCACAAAAGTTACCTAAATGTCATTTTGCTGAAGTTGTGCCCTGGGCAGGAGCAGCTCTATCTTGGGCTTAGATCCTTACTACAATAGCCAAAAGGACTATCTTTTTTGTCCTGTAGTTGTCTCTAAAAATGGAAAGGGCAGGCTTGCATGTAAGTAAATTTCCAATTGCTAGAAATGTTTAGTAGAGATTAGGAAAATTGAATGAGATTCTAATTGGATCTTCTCTTGGAAGAAAGATTAGATAAAATTTGCCTAGGCAAATAAAACTTTTTTTTCTGTTTATGCAGTCCACCCTCTATAAATAGTTTAGGTTGAAATAGATAAAGCACAGTATGCACATAGGACAAAAGTCAGAAGAACCAAGAATTTTTCTTCTATGGAAATCTATTTTCTCCCATAGAAATCTATTTTGTACATTTTACCTGGTATCTATGAAGTTTTCTACTTTGCCTGAAATCTTTTGTGTTTATTTTACTGTTATAATATTCTTTCAGAAATTGAGTCTGTAGTTCAATACTGTATAATACCATTTGGACAATATCATGTAATAATTCTTGAATGTGAGTCTCTGTAAATGGAATGAGGAAAGGTCATTTGTGCTGTTAAAATCTATTGCCTTTGGCAAAGGAAAAAAGAATCTCTTTGTGTGTGTGAGAGTATTTACTACCAGTAACTTGCTTGAATCAAATTCTTCACCGATATTCATTAGGTCATTTGTGTCTTTAGTCATTAAACTTTGTCTCATGCCTCAGTGCGAGTGCACACAGTGAGACTATAAAAGAAGAAATTGGCTCTTCAGTTACTCCATAGCATGGACTTCCCTACTTCTTAATGAACCCAAGTTGATTATATGACCCCGATAAGAGCTAGCTGATTAAAATCCAGAGCAGTTGCCATTTGCCTCTCTATGATAGAGAAGACAGAAATTACAGTCTAAAATTTTCCATTATCACAAAGGTCAACCTACATATCCAAGAACCACTGGTGTGTGCTACCAACTTCAGCCTGCCAGTGAGGAAATACAGAGAGGAAAAAGGCAAGAAGTACAAGAAGTCACCAGTGTCACAGAGATATAAATGGTGATGGAAAAAGAGAAAATAAAATAAAGAAAAAAGAAGTAAAAAACAAAAGTCATCAGGGGCAACTCATCCATCCATGTGGGTTCATTTGGAAGTAGGGAAGTCCATATTTATGGAGTAACTCAAGTGTCCATTTCTGCTTTTCCTCACTGGAAGGTTTAAGCTTGATGGTCCACAATAGTCATACCTTTGGGGTAATGGAAAATTTTAGGACTCTAATTTCTATCCTCTCTGCTTTTTGTAGCATTTTCTGTACTGTACCAGGCAGTACATTTTACTTACAAGTCAAGGAAGAAATTAGGTAGAGCTGTGATTTTATGGTGGGGAGTGAAATCGCCTCTCTCCCCTCCCCCCAGTGCCTCATCATTCAGTGCTTCGATCTCATTTTTGCAATGAAAAAAAAAAAAAAAATAGAATTCCAAATGCTTCCAGACGATGTATATCATTAAAAATGATTTTTTTTTGTCCTTGCTCAAGGTCTGATCTTTTCTTCTCAATTAAGTTTCTTTTAGTAAACCTTTGCAAAATTAAAACTGTTTCTTAATTATTGGATGTCTAAAAACATGATGGATAGTTTCACTTGAATGCTTCCGTTCTTCTCAAACAACAATATAGCAAAATTTTGCCTGAGCTCTTCCAGTGCCCTCATCCACATGCCATAGATACAGTGAACTGGGATACTTTGGTTCAGGATTGTTCTGTAGCTCCCCTTTTAGCATGAGCTAATAGGAAGGTTAAATGCACGCTTCTCTAGCTCTTTGGCAACAGTGAGCATGGATGTAGGTGAAGTACTGGTGTTTATTTTATATGTAAATGTGTCAAGAGAAGGCATTCCATGGTTTGATTGTCAACATTTTTAGGGCCCTGTGAATCTCTCTAAATTTAGTATGGCATTGCTAACTAATACTTGCTCAATGAATACTCTCTAATGTTAAATAGTATTCTAGCATTTTGAACCATTTATTTTTTCTCTCATGTTCAGTTTATTAGAATTTCCTTGGGTCAGGGGGTTTAGGTAAACAATCTGTTGTAAAATATGCAATTATTTTAGGATTTGGACCTTTTGATATATATTACTAATTTCACTTTATTTCCACAGGGAAATCCCAGGTAGCTCTGCTCATGAGAAGGGGCATGGGTAGATATTTCTTCTTCTGTGTTTATATTCTAGTTCTGAGTATCTACTTATGCTGAAGCAAATGGGTAGATGTTTCTTATCTTGATTCTGTGTTCCTGAACTTTTTTTTGTACTTCCCTTGTCCCTCCTTTCTGTTTCTCTCTTCCTCCCTATCTTTGCTACCCCCTCGCCACCCCCCCCCCCAAAAAAAACACAAAACCACACAAAACAAAACAGAGGAAGAGTAGCATTTATTGAAGAAATCTGCATAGAAGTGGGCTGGTGGAGTTTAAACCCTTGTTGTTCAAGGACCAACTGTAATGTGTAAGTATTAAGTCTTGGCCTGGGTTCTAGTTATTCCGTCTCTTAAACAACAGATATTTCATATGGATCTTTTAATTGATATTGCAGGAAGTTGATCTTTGAAGAGAGAATGCATCATAATGTATGCAGCAGGCTGAATCTATTAGCAGAACCCAGAGCCCTTTTATGGCTGATAAGGTTTGGTGGCCAAATTAGGTCAGAGTGTGACCTTGATACACTAATAAAAGTTCACATTTAACTTTGATACTTTGGTTCAGGATTGTTCTGTAACTCCCCTATCAAATCAAAGCGTCTAGCAGGCTCTCAATAAAACTACAAATGAAAAGCTAGATAGGTATTTGAATGAGAATTAAATTATATTACATATGTCAGTGTATGAAGAAAAGGACCAATGCCAGGATTTTGTATAAGGAAGAGATATAGAATGGGTTAAAAAAATTAGTAGGAATTTCATGCTTGTAAAAATTTAGTAAAATTAAATAGCCTGAGAAATTGCTATTACCTAGGATGTTAGAAATTGATGTTATAGATTCTATGATTTATGATCTTTGAAATTTACATTTTAAGCTTTCTAGTTAATTAAGGAAGAAGCTAATTATTAGTGAGATTATTTTCAGTAAATAGTTTATTGACGTAGAAATATATCAACCTTAGGGACTGCTGTATATGTTTCATTATGATTTAGTTCTTCCCTTGACAGAAGAGGTAGGAAACTAAGGGAACTTTCTTAAATTGATTCCAAGTTGACATTTGAAGTAAGTTTATTGGAAATATTTTTGAACGAATAATAGCAATAAAAATAGAAGATACAATTGGCAATGTGAGGTGGGATGCCCTCTTTTTTTCCCTCTGAACCTGAATGGGAAGGGTTCTGGGACCCCAGATTCAGTCAGACATGGGAAGAGAGAGTGAATCAAGGTGTAGGACCAAGACATGAGAACAATGCGGCTGTTTTTAATAACTTCAATTTTTCAGTTGAACAAAGTTTTTTTTAGTTCATCACTAGTAGTTTCTCCTGTCACTGGTGCTTTCTTTTTTTTTTTTTTTTTTTGCTTTTCATACATTTTATAGGTAATTACTGTCTTTTCTAATTTCTTCTCTTCTAGACAGTCTGTTGTACTGACTCCCAACCTTGTGGGATGAAAAAATCCTATTATATGTTTAAATAACAGCAACAAAAATAAACTCTCTCAAATAGGTGTGTGTGTTTACATATGTTATATAACCATAATTACTCAAGTAATCAAATGGAATACTTAGTGGAAGACTTAACTCTAAGAAATGGAAATGTTCCTCTTCTAATAAATTTTGTTCCGTATATGTGAGATTTTATATTTTTACTAGGGTCCCGGTGCACGAAATTCGTGCACGGGGGGAGGGTGGGGGTCCCTCAGCCCAGCCTGCCCCCTCTCACAGTCTGGAACCCCTCAGTGGATGTCCTATGATGGCCCCAGTCTGCCAGGTGTCTTTTGTGTGTGTGTGTGTGTGTGTGTGGCCACTGGGGACCTGCCCCCAGCCACATCTGAGGCTCGGAGCAGTCCTCCTGTGTGTGTCTACCTGCTGGGGGCCTGCCCCCAGGCTTGGAGCAGGCACCCCCTCTATGTTGATCTCTCAAACTCTTGCCCTCCCCTGCATGTTGTTCTCTTTTTTGAGCTGTGGCCAGGGCTGGGTGCTGCCTGCCTCCCAAGCTTGCCTACTGCCCATCTTCCTCCAGCCAC
>PVJC01005784.1:0-26916 GCA_004026665.1 Murina feae | reverse complement strand
GCCTCATGGTCAGGCCAGCCTTTTCCTGCTCCCTGATCCCCAGAAGGGACCTGGGAAGCTGCCAAGCAGGCTGCTGACTCTTTCCCATTCACCCGTCACCTGCTGCCTTCCTTTCCCACTCACCAGTGCCCCCAAGGGGTCTGGGGAGCTGCCAAGCAGGACCCCGGCCCCTGCAGCCTTGCTCTCCTGCTCCCTGGTGCCCCGCAAAGGGCCTGGGAAGCCGCCAAGCAGGCCGAGACCCCCTGCCGCCTCTTTCCCGCTCTCCGATGCCCCTCAAAGGGCCTGGGCAGTGGGCAAGCAGGCCCCCGACTCCCCGCCACCTTTTACCCACTCTCCGGTGACCCGCAAAGGGCCTGGGCAGCTGCCAAGCAGGTCACCAACCTGCTGCCTCTTTCCCACTCACGGGTCCTGGGTCCTGCGCTGTTCCACCCTGCAGCCGCTCTGTGCACTCAGGAGGTCCCTCAGCCCCGCCTGTGTCCTCTCACAGTCTGGGACCCCTCTGGGGATGTCCACCTGCTGGCGTGCCTGACCAGGCTGGGTGAGGGGCTGATGGCTGTCTCCAGGCTGGCCAAGCCCCCCAGGAACATCCCTCACCCCATTGGGTTGTGGCCAGCGTGGGTGATGGGCTGATTGGCGCTTTCAGGCTTTCAGGCTGCCCACAGCTCCCATTGATCCAATGTCCCAACAAGGCTGGCTGGACGCAGGTTTCTGGGGTTTGTTTATCTTCTATAATTGATGCTGTTCCTTTAAGGCGGGGCCTAGACATGTAACAAAACCTCCTCTCTGCCTCACCTCATGGTGTCTATAATGACACAATGTTACTCTTAGGCCTGCTGTTTCCTTCAGCTCCCAAGGATTCTGTGATTGTTATTATGTTGCAAACGTGTGTTTTGCTTGAGGATGAGTGGAGCGGAGCGGGCTGCAGTTTCACTTTTGCTCCTGCTGCAATGGCAGCTGCCATTTACTCAGGTCCGTGAGTGGCGGCCTCCATGTTGGCTGGGCTAATTTGCATACAGCCGCTCTGATTGGCTGTTGGGTGTGGCTTATCCCGTCCCGGAGAAACGGTTAATTTCAATATTACGCTTTTATTAGTTAAGATTGTCTTTCTTTACTATGTCCTCATAATTAGTTCATTCTGTAATAGAAAAAAATAAATGAAAATCACCAGGGTGCTAGAAATTGACTGAGTTTCTCAGTGTCTTAACTAATAAAAGCGAAATATTAAAATTAACCGTTTCTCAGGGACGGGGGTAAGCCACGCCCACCAGCCAATCAGAGCTGCTGTATGCAAATTAGCCCAACCAAGATGGCGGAGGCCGCAGCCCCGGTGTGTGGCTTCTCCAGGACTATGGCCTCCACCATCTTGGGAGCCTCCCGCTTGGGAAGGCATCCAGCGCCTTGTGCCTGCGGATGCCTTCCCAGGTGGGAGCCTGGGGGGGGGAGGTGGGGACCAGGTGGCTGGACCCCGCGGCCCCGCCCGGGAGGCCGTGGGGTGGCCAGCGCCGCCCGATTGGCCTCCCAGGCGGAGAAGCCTGGGCGGGTGGTGGGGAGCAGCCTGCGGGACCCCGCAGCCCTTTCCTGGGAGGCTGATGGGGTGGCCAGTGCCGTCCGATCGGCCTCCCAGGTGGAGAAGCCTGGGCAGGGGGCAGGGAGCAGCCGGCGGGACCCCACTGCCCCCTCCTGGGAGGCCGATGCGGTGGCCAGCGCCGCCTGATGGGCCTCCCAGGCGGATGGCCCAGAGGGTCAGTGAGAGCTGTGGCCAGCCTGAAAACTGCCCTTAGCCCCTCACCCAGGCTTGCCACACCCCCTGCGGTGAGGGTCTCCACTGGGGAGCTTGACCAGCCTGCAAACAGACATTGGCCCCTCACCCAGGCTGGCCAGGCACACCAGCAGGTGGACATCCCCAGAGGGGTCCCAAACTGTGAGAGGGCACAGGCCAGGCTGAAGAAACACGCCCCCCCCCCTTACCACTCCAGTGCACAAATTTTTGTGCACCGGGCCCCTAGTTAATAAATAAGAGAGTACACATAAATTAACAAAAGCTAATTGAAATTTTTACCATGGCTTCAGAAAACTTATGTCAAAGTGATGGTTATTGTAAATTGAAGGAAAATAGCAGAAGATTCTAGATTTGGATAAATTTACACATAATCAAATTAACTTATAAACTTCATTTTAAAAAAAATATGTTTTTGTTGATTTTAGAGTAGAAGGGAGAGGGAGAGAGAGAGAGATAGAAACATCAATGGTGAGAGAAATCACTGATCAGCTGCCTCCTGCACCCCCTACATCCGGGATTGAAGCTGCATCCTAGGCATGTGCCATGACCTCCTGGCTCATAGGTCAATGCTTAACCACGAGTCACACCAGCTATACCAAACTTCATTTTTTAAAAATGTATTTTTTAAATTGATTTTTAGAGAGAGAGGAAGGGACAGGGATAAAGAGATAGAAACATCAATAGGCCGCCTCCTGCATGCCCCCTATGGGGGATTGAGGCCGAAATCTGGGCATGTGACCTGAATCGAACTGGTGACCTCTTGGTTAATGGGTCCATGCTGCACCATTGAGCCACACCAGCAAGGCCAAAACTTCATTTTTTAAAAAAGAATGTAAATTTATTGATCTATCCTGAAATATAATTTAAACATCTTTTCATCTAGTGAAGGAAATTGGTAAATGAGCACATACTTCCCTGTGTTTCCAGCTTTGTTTACAGTTCTGTATATCCCATACTCATCCTTCCTTCTTATGAAGATTTTTGATTATAAGGGTAGTTATTAATTATGATTGAAGCATATGTGGAAGCACTCTGACCTGCTTTCTGTTTTCATTGTTAGAACCCTAGAACCTTAGAATACCATGCTGATGTTACTCCTGTGCTCCAATTATAGTTTTACTACATATGTAATCTTCAGGTTTTTAAACTTTGTGCTACATTTGCATCCTTTTTCCTCACACCTCTAATGATTTTTTTCTTGTTCTCTGCTATATTTTAGAATCCAAAGTATAATTTTAATGGTCTGCTTGAAAAAGATATTTTTAATTTTGCATCCCATTTTGAATCATTTAGTCACATAAAAGGACTTGCAGAGATGGAGAGCCTCAATTATGTTCATATGTAATTATGCAGCATCATTTGCTTCAAATCATTGCACATCTTTGGTGGTAGTAGAAAGTATTTCTTAATTACTGGATGGACTGATTTTTTTCCTCTGGTTGAATGTACGTGGCTTTCCTGATGAGCTATTTGAAATTCTCTCTGATGTGGCCATGTACCATGCACTGCTTACTGGGGATTGGAATATCTCTTTGGTAATGAAACCTATGAGAAGCTTTCAGGACTAATTTTTGGAGCCCTGTTCATATTGGTGAAGTGATGGTGTCTGCAATTTGACCTCCTTTTCTTTGAAAATTTGCTTATATGATCAATATGCTTCATCTTAACTTTTATAAATCCACTTTAGAACTAGAGGTTTCAGGGAGCTCTGATTCCCTTATTTTACTGATGCGAAGATTGGAGTGTAATGATGTTAAATGATTTGCATAAAGTAATTCTTAAAATTGCTGACATTATGACTTGAATCCAACCCTCTGTAATTTAATTGTGTGGTGAAATTCTAATATAGATAGGCCTATGAATATAAATAAATGGCCAAAAGGAATATTAGGAGTAAGATATAAAATATCAAAGATATTGAAATTTAGCTAACCATGATATATTAACTAAGTAGCCACAGTAAGCTGGTTTTGTTTGCTTGTAGAAGTAAAAACCTTAAAGGTATAATACCTACTCCTTCCTCTCTCATGTAAGGAGGAGAGTGAGAGAGAGGTAAATCCCATGAACCTACCCCTTGTCTAGCACTTGAGGAAAATGGGGCTTAAAGAAGTTAAGGAAATGGCCCCCGTTCATTGAATTAGTAAGGGACCAGGCTAGAGCAGGTCTCATACTTGCCGGCATTCCACCTTTTATTATTCTTTGTATCAAAGGATAACTGCCTTTAAATATAAGAGGGGCACATCTCTGCAACTTCTGGGAAGTTTGAAGATACGATTTAGTTTGAAAAACTCAGATTAAATTTATCCTATCATATTATGGGAGAATACATATCAGAGATCTAGAATTTTCTGAGGTCTATAAGTTTCTCATGAGGCAGGGTCAACTGGTAACCATATCTGTGTTCAATAGAGTGTCGTGTCCAAACGGTTGCTCAACTAGCTAACACACAGCATGATGATAGATGTTTGGACTTAAGGGGAGAAGAAACCTAGACATTCAAGAGACTGAAATTCAGAAAGTTCTGATTTTTAGGGATAATAATTTAGGAAGCTATTTCCTAACTAATATAGTGATTAACATACATACACAAGTACTATCATCTATTGAAAAGCAGTAGTGTTCTTAGTAACCTTAAGGAAAAACAAATTTGGGAAAAATAATTAGACGTGGTTATAGAACCAGATTGTAAGCATGAGGACTCTGACCAGTGTTGTATTGTTCTGACAGGGATGTTTTTCTAGGTAGTGTCTGGATTGTCCATGTTAGGCAGCAAGTTCTAAACACTTTTAATTTCCTGACTGTACTGTGGTTTTACCAACCTTCTTTGATTTTTGTTTCCTTTGTTTACAATTGAGGAACCAGAGACATAATTGATTCAGAAAGCTTTTCAGGATCATCACAGAAGTCTATAATTGGAACCAGACTTACTTCCGAGTGTTTGAATAAATTTTGTGGTAATATTGTAGAGACATAGAGCGAGTGCTAGAATTTGAAGGACACATAGTCAAGCTGTCCTGATCCCTCCTTTATAGATGAGAAAAGGCCTTTTCCTACACAGCTTGTGTTAGCAAACCAGAGGTTATCTGCTAAGGTTTTGTTTGAGTTTTGTTTTCACAGTGTTTTTTTGTTTTCATATAAAAGAGACTTTACACTCTCCAAGTTTTGCTTTCTGTGAATATTTAAATAAATATTTTACAAGTGAAGAGATCATTGACTTTAAGAAAAGAGGCCTGAAAGCAATCCCAGCTGAATGATAGAAATTAGTGCCATTAACTAATTTTGGCAAATGTCATTCCTAAATGAGCCATATTACTTTTTAAAAAATTACACATAGACAACTTAATACTGTTTATATATAATTACTTTTGCTCTTTTGGTTCAACGTCTTAAACTTTAAGCAGATTAAATGAGTTCATATTTGTAACATTCTTAAAATTGTTTCTGGCACATAACATGAGCTATAAATATTTTTGTTAAATAAATAAGTAAATCTAATGTTAACTAGACTTATTGTGGTGATCATTTCTTAGTATGTACAAGTTTTGAATCACTGTGTTTTACATCTGAAACTAATATAATGTTATATGTCAATTATATTCCTAAATAAATAAGTGAATAAATATTAAGTATTTAATAAATAGATGATACATGATTAATGTGTTCTATTTCTTTAGAGAGAGAAGAGATGAGAAAAAATTAAATCTCAATATTTGGAATTGGTAAATATTATTTATAAATATTATATTATTGGTTTTTAAAAAATATTTTTATTGATTTTCGAGAGGAAGGGAGAGGGAGAGAGAGAGAGATAGAAACATCAATGATGAGAGAGAATCATTTATCAGCTGCCTCCTGCAAGCCCCATCCTGGGGATTGAGCCCACAACCTGGTCATGTGCCCTGACCAGGAATCAAACTGTGATCTCCAGGTTCATAGGTTGACACTCAACCACTGAGCCACGCTGACCGGACAGTGATTGGTCTTTTTTAATGTAGTTACACTTAACTTTTATTCTGTCTTTAATTCACTCTATGTCATTTGAAAATAGAATAAAAGGCAATATCAGTGGAAATACAGATTGTTCACACATCAAGATAGAATAATAGGGCATTCAGCCAGCATTTATGGAATATCTACTGTGCATTGAAATGTATGACAATATGCCTTGTAGCATTTTTATTGATTTTGAGAAATTATTTGAGCACCTCATATATTTCAGGCACTCTTCCAGGATTTAGGAGTATAGTGGTAGAAAAGCATGATCTGTGCCCTTACAGTTTTGATAGTCTAGTGGAGAAGATCGTCCTTATGCAAATATTTATTATTGTGATGGTGTTACAAAGGTAAAACAAGGTAACCTCATCTCAGAAATGTTCTGAGGGTTTTGGAAATCAACTTTGAAGCTGAACTTTGAAGGATGAGAGGTAAAGGTGCATGGCCTTAAAGATGCATGGCAAGGTCAAGATGAATGGCCTTAAGATCTAGATTAGGTACGTCAAACTCTCGGCCCATGGGCTGCAGGCCTCGTTTATTTGGCCCGTGTTAGCCTTTGAATTTGACATATGGAGTCTACATGGTCTTTAAAAGATATTGAGGGCATTAAGAACTCCATGAGAGAAAGGATAAAAGTCTTATGTGACTGAGGTTTGATAATAAGAGAGAACTGGCATCAGATATGGCTCAGAAGGTTAGCAGAGCCGTGTAGTCCTGGGTTCTGTTGACATTGTTAAAGGTTTTCTTTTTTGTCCCAAGAGCAATGGCATGTACTTAAGAACATTTTAAAGGATGAACTTATAGATGAGGTTTGCAGATTTGCTACAGATGCAACCTGACTGCTTTTTCGTCCCCTTTTCTCTAAGAGGGCTCTCTGTGTGGTTTCTAAAATGCTGAATGCAGGTTTGGAAGGTTTGAAACTGCATTTTCACAAATGAAACTGTACTGTCTCAAAGTGAATTCTGTTGTGTTTTTTATAATTGTACCTTTGTGTCTCTGCCCAGCAGAATGTCCTTATAGTGTTTTTTTGACTTAATGTTCTCTTAGTCAATATAAATGTCTTTGCAGTGTAGGTGAACTAGCTGTGCAGTACCTCACTGATGCATGTTACGCCTTGCCCTTTAGTGTTGAGAATAATTTATTGATGATACTGACACAAATTTACAAATAGCCGGGGATTATGTTAGTAGAAGATCAGATAGCAGTGATGCTTTCCTGGAGAATAGTGTGCCCTTGTAACCTTTTATTCTTGCTATGCAATCTCACCATACCCTAATAGTCTCCAAGGAGATGTACACTGTGTCTTTACTTTTAATTTTTCTGATTTAGTACATAATTGGAAGACATAAATGTTCACAAGACAATGCCATGTGTTTTACATAGAAAATATTTAAGTAGTAAAAATATAAAAACACAGGTAGAAGAATCATAACCGACCTCAAGCTGGTGGTATCTTCTGAATGGGAAGGTGAGGAACAGAATAGAGATAGGTTAAAAGGTAGACTTTAATTATGATCTCTTATTTCTAAAAGAAAAGCATAATTGAAACGCTACAAAAATTGATTATTTGTTAGTTGCGGATGGTGAGTAATATGTGTGGAATATCAAATAGATAAATAAGCATATTGTCAGTTGCTTTACGTTTGGTGGCAAATTAAAAGTGGCTTAAACTTTTGTCCCGAGAGCAGTGGATGTACTTAAAAACATTTAGGGTTATTGCTTGTTCAATAGGAAGTTTGGAGTAAGATGGTCTCAGAGTGACTCAACCATGATACCAAGGACTTGTGGTCTGTTCATTCTCAAGTGTTAGCAGTTCTCCTATTTGTAAGGTGGCGGTAGCTCCAGACATCAGCTGTCACAGGAAGTCACTAAAGTCGGGAGGGGAGTATGTTACTCTTACCAATGTGAAGATATTTCTCAGAAGATTCCATTATGTCTCATTGACCAGAGCCTGGGATAAATTCACAACTAGGACAGGACCTGGCGGATCATAGGTATTTAACAAATATTTGTTGAATGGATGGATCTTCAGCAAAGGTGAATGGATTGTCACAGTTATTTTGTGAGGTTTGTTTTGTAATTGTGTGTGATCTTTATCTTCAGGCCAATGTCTTCATTGATGATGTACTTTTATTAAAATGCTGAGTATAGAAATTTTCATAAATTTTTTTAAAGAACCAGTAGGGATCTGAGAGATCATTGATCTCGAACTCTTTTTTTCCCATGTGGGGTAGTAGATGTTCCAACAGCAGCTGACACTGGACCTCTAAGTCCTTGATTTTTGCTTCTGTTCTCTCTCTCTCTTTCCCTCTCCCCCTCTCTCCCTCTTCCCTTCTCTCCCTCTCTTCCTTTTTCCCTCTCACTGTCCCTCCAGCCTCTTCCCCAAAAGGCTCTGGAGTATAATCCACACAGTAAATCCCTTGAAGGGTTGTAGCAAGAAATTTTGATGAGGCTGAAAAGTGTAAGAAAAGTTTCTGAGGTTTATAAATGTTCTCTTTGCATCCATTAGTATTTTTATGTTATCAACTGAATAAAATTAGACCCATAGTTCAATATTGCTTTGATAATTGATAGGAAATAGCTTATATAAAATATTTATATGTGAAATACCCAACCATTACTATTTTTTGAAGTTCTAGGTGAGCTTCTCAGGCTGGAGAGCCAACTTTACCATTTTTTTTTCATGGCATCAAACATAGTTGGTGTCTTATTTTCTTATACTAATCAAGTAGCTCAATTCATTTAACTATGAAGTTAAAAAGAAGAAATTCTAAAACCTAACTTTGTAAGCCTAATGGTTCTGTAGCAAAATTTCTTGCTAAATTTGCATCATTATCCCCACTTCCTTACAATGGCCATATTTTACGCACATTTTATTTAATATACATTGCTATTTCTAATTATACTAGGGGCCCAGTGCACAAAAATTTGTGCACTTGGGGGAGGGGGGGTGGTTCCTCAGCCCGGCCTGTGCCCTCTCGCAGTCTGGGACCCCTCTGGGGATGTCCACCTGCTGGCGTGCCTGGCCAGCCTGGGTGAGGGGCTGATGGCTGTTTGCAGGCTGGCCCAGCCCCGAAGTGGGTACCCTCACCTCATGGAGGTGTGGCCAGCCTGGGTGAGAGGCTGAGGGTTGTTTTTAGGCTGGCCACTACCCACCCTTCAGGGTTTGGGTCCCTACTGTAGTTCCTGGCCAGCCTGGGTGAGGAGCTGATGGCTGTTTGCAGCGAGGCTGGCTGGAAACTGGTACCTGGAATTTATTTAACTTCTAAGGTTTTGTTGCTTTAACTGGAGCCCTGGTTGGGTTGCCCCTGACAACCCAGGCTCTCAGCGCTTCCTTGAGCCCAAGGCTGGAAGCAAGTCTCTGGGTTTATTTATCTTCTATAATTGAAACTTTGTTGTGGAAACTTTGTTGGCACAGCTGGCCTAGGCAGACAGGAACCTTAGCTTCGTGCATCGTCAGGGCAAGCCTTCTGCTTGTTCCAGCTCCATGGCTGCCGGCCACCATCTTGGCTGGGTTAATTTGCATACAGTCACTCTGATTGGCTGATGGGCGTGGCTTGGCTGGTGGGCGTGTCTTAGGTGTATTGGAGTGATGGTTAATTTGCATATTACTATTTTATTAAATTAGATTTGCAATTCTTTTGTAAGTGGAACTTGTGCTACAACTTTTCAGGCTGAATAAATAATATACTACTGTGGATTGTTTTATCAGTTATTTATATCACAAATGTTAATTTTGTAAGGGACTAAAAGTACCTCTGTGTTTTCTCTGGAGTGATAATTTGTCCTACATTATTAGCCTGGAGAATATCTATCCTATATAATAAAGAGGTAATATGCAAATTAATCTTCACTCCCTCACAAGATGGCTGCCTATGACCAGGCCAGCAGTGGGATTAGTGAGGGACGACCAAATGACTGAACAACAGGCTGCGTGGGGCAACCAGGCTGGCAGAGGGGGGAAGTTAGGGGCAATCAGGCAGGCAGGTAAGCGATTAGGCATCAATCAAGGATTGTGAGAGGGTGAAGGCTGGGCTGAGAGGGACCCTGTACACAAATTTCATGCACCGGGCCTCTATATATAAAACCCTAATCTGCAAATAGACTGAATGGTAGAACAACCAAACAATTGCTTGCTGTGATGTGCGCTGACCACCAGGGGACATGCGTGGAACATGGTGGGCATCAGCAGCAGGTGGCAGAGCATGAAATATGGTGGGCTTCAGCCGTGGTGGAATGGTGGAGCAGGTGAGTGGGGGCGCCAGACCAAGGCAGGGAGCTGGTCGCTGTCATTGAGGCAAGACTCTGGTAGTTACTGAAAATTCTTTGCTCCCATGCACCGCGGTCCCGCCGGCGCTCATACCTGTTGCAGGTGCCGTCCCTGCTTGCATCTACTGCCAGCACTGGAGCCGCCACTTGCACCTGCTACTGGCACCCAGTGCCGGTCCCTATCACTTGACACTGTCAGCGTGTGTGAGCGGTGGCTGCCGCCCCATTTGCCTTTCAGGGCTTCTTCACCTCCCTGCTCCTGAGGGGCAATTGGGGAAGCCCTGAGGGGTGATTGGGGCCGGCATCTGCTGCTCACACCCACTGACAAAGCCGGCCTCCTTACACCCGCTGCTGGTGCTGGCCCCAATCACTCCCCACAGGCAGTAGGAGCGGGGTTGCCAGCAGACAGGGGACAGGGGCTGCAGCAGGAGGGGCTGGGCTGGTGCGTGGAGGATGGGCTAAGACCTGCCCCTGTGCCCACTGCAGCCTCGTAGCCCACAGTTCCTTTCAGGGTGCACGAATTCGTGCACTGGACCCCTAGTCTTCCATAATCCCACTGACGTTTTGTTTTTGTTTTTTCCCCCCAAAGTTGTGATGAAGTTTTATTAAACCCTTATTACTTTATAAGGCTTAGAAAAAAAAAAATCTACTGAAGGGCACAAGTCTTCACTACAAATAAAATGGCAGCTACTATTTCAAAGCAGCTTTTGGATCTGAGCAGAAAGTTATAAAAGTCTCTGAATTATATCTTTAACTTAATTTTTCATCCAGAAAAATGAAGCAGCTTCTTTTTTTTTTTTTAAAACAAACTTCTTTAAAAGGAGAAAAGAGGACATGGGACAGGAGGAGATATAATAGAAGCAAATGTTTTAGTTGCAGATTTGTAGTCCCGTTCCCTGGTGATCCCATCCCTCAGGGAAATTGAATGTAAAGTATGGGCCATGGTCAGGGAACTATCCAAGAGATTTAGTACTATCAAAGGACCATGCCTGGCTTCATTCTAGCACAAAAATTCAGTCTAACCGAAGTTAGGTCTGCCTGCTTTCTCTCAGTGGAGGATTCCCTCCTCCCTACGCGTTTTGTCTTCTTTTCCAAAATGCCGATAAAATTTATTCATATGATATTGCCAGGTTTTCTAGAGTATTTTTTAATGACAAAGTTGTTTATTTGTTAAGGTAGAAAGATGGAAAATAAATTATGAAATTAATGAAACCGGCTGGACAATTATTTAGCAACTTAAATGGGTGCGAAAGCCAGAATCCCTGTCTGAGCTTGGTCAGGTCGTAAGAGCCTATTTTATGGCAGATATTTTCCAAGTTACTAGTGAGGCAATAAAGCAGGGTCAACTAAAAATAAGTCAACTGGAAGCTTCTATGTTTCAAAATTTCAATAGTTTGGACCCTGCTCTTTGTTGAGATTCTTTCTTAAAGAGGTTGTAGAAGAAAAGCAACTAGACACATCTGTTCCCTGCCCATCCCCTCAACCCCCTTAAAAGGCTTCTTTATTCATTCAGTTGTTTCACTCACAAAATATACAATATATTTCCAAATAAGCCTATGAGGAAAATGGAAATCCCAAACAAACAGGCCAGCTACACAGCTGTTAATCTCTTAGCTAATTGGAATATTGGCAAATTCAATAATGTAGTCAAGGTTTTTGAGTTCAGTTCTACAAAATGTTAATGGTGACCAGAGCTCTATCTTGACACTTAAGGCTGTTACTCATTATATGAATAATTGGTTTCCAAAACACAGGGCAAATACAGCCAAGTAAGTAGGGCGCCTGGGAATGTTTTTCCACTGCCCTTTCTTAAACAAAACAAACAAACACAGCAATGATACTAGAACTATACCAAAATGTAAGTGTGCTTACAGGCGATTTTCAAAGCTTAGAAATCTGGGGGGAAATATCTAGTTAAAAAAAATGTATGCACTTTTGATACTGAGAAGTTACAATAGTGTGTATAAAGTGTGGTCTGTGTGCTACTGATTTAGGAGGTATCATAAATATTTTATTTTAATACTTATTTAAAGATTTTTAATTAAAAATATTACTAGCATGCCAGATAATTTATGGATATTATTGTTAAGAACAAGGCAAAATACAGTGAAAATAAAAGTAAGACAATTAAAAGGATGATACTAAGTAAATTACTAGTACAATTACTATGTGAATGTGACAGAAATCATGGACAATCTATATAAATGACTAATGAGAGGGAAACTTCATTGTGAATGTCTGTTTTAGAAATGATATCTTACAGAAATAGAATCCTTGAATCCCAAGATGTGGAGTGTCCTTGAAGTATGTCTGATCTAGCCATCTACTATTTATATACATAAAAGGTTAATATGCTAAGTGTCTGAATGTCCGCCTGGTTGCTATGATGTGCACTGACTATGAGGAGGCAGATGCTCAATGCAGGAGCTGCCATGAGGCGCATTGGCCATTAACAGAGAAACAGCACTGGCGCACACAATGTAACACTTGGCTTCCCCCAAGTGGGACACAGGCCCTGCCACCATTCTGGAGCCACAGCCCACCAAATTGCAGCCGAAGCTACCAAGACCCAATGGCGCAAAATGTAGTCCACAGCTCAGCCCAGCCCAGTCCAGAAACAGTGACTGTGGGCGCCACGTAATGACGTCATGAGCAACTCCTGGCTTCCTCTCCCTAGCAACTAGTCTCCTTGGAGTTTCTTCAACCCGGAATACAGCTTGCTTTATAGCCAGATGCAAACATTTTACACTTTAATCAAATGTCCGTGAAGCATTTTCCTGTGCCTCATCTTATTTGATCCTCACAGAAGTCCTGGAGTAGGTAAATAGGAGACCTGGTGGAATCCTGTTTTATTTTCATTAGCTGGGAAACAGAGACTTAGAGAGCTTAGAAACTTGACCCAACTGAAAAGTAAGAAATGGTGGACCTTGAAAGTGGACCTTGAAAATGACTTCAGGTTTTCTCACTGTGCAGAATATAGTCAAACACTGCTGTAGTTAAATATTTTACCCTTTGTTCTCCCTGCATGATCTACAATAATAATCTGCTTTGTGTTGATATTTACTGATGTGTTGCTGACAATTTCCTGGAAGAGCAGTTCGGGTGCTTTACTGGGCTGGAAAAAGTTTAGCTAACTCAGAAAGCAGGTCTAATTAAGCAAATTTATTCTATATATATAAAAGGCTAAGTTGGCTTGCGCATGCATGATACATATAAAGCTCTCGCTGGTGCCAATTGCACATGTGTGTTTTGATCTGTCATTGTCAATTGTATTTGGTTGACACTTCTATTATAGAGAAAGGGTGACTAGCGATGTTAAAATATTTCTTTTAATTGATTTCCTTTCAATGTGCATTGGGCCTCTAGTTCTATCATAATCATGTAGCCTCTCTTTTTGGATTTCCAATGATGGAGAATCACTAACCTTTGAGCAGATGACATGCTCCATCACTAGATATACGACAGTTAAAGTTTTTCAGTACAGCTCAACATCTAGCTGGTAGTAATTACTTGATCTCAGTCTGTCTTCATGACATGTACAGATCAAGTCGAATCCTTCTTTGGTATGAGGCAATTTCAGTATTTTGAAGAAGCTTATCATCCTCTTCCTTTTTGATTATGTAATGTTTTGTTTTTATTGCAGTCTGAATTTGTATTTGATATTTGTGTGTGTGTGTATGTATGTAGCTACATCACACTGACTCATTGAGTCTTCCTTGTTTCTAAAATCTCCAAGTGTTTCTCCATCTGTATGTTGCTGACTCATATCTTCCCATCCTGTTGCTGCTGGCTTTGGACCCAATTTTAGGTCTTATGAAATAGTCCTTATTCCTATAAAATTTAACTTTGTTCACTTCTATTGGTCATTCCATCCTGGCAGTATCTGCTTAGATACTGCACTATTAATCTTGTCATTCCTCCCTGCTTCAAATCTTATTTGCAAACCCCCTCCCTCTGCCCCCTAAATAGAGATTCTTTTCCATCTCACTTTATTTTCCTAAATAGAAATGTAATGATGCATACATACTCTCTGTGGCAATCTGTGACCAACTCTATCAGTTCTGTTGAGGCACTAACAGTTAGCCAGTTCTGGTGTGGCAGTTGCAGTAGGACATACCACCCCTTGAGGCTCTCCTCTTCCTTGACCATTCTGTGTGTTCATCTGAGATCACCTGGATTTCCCCAACATCCAGCTACTTAAAGTTTAACACTAATCATAGCAGAAGCCCTATAACACCTTCCTCTAGCACTATAGCCTGTTCCCATTCTGAAACAGCTGTTAGTAGCTTGAATATTATCGCTGGATATGATATGTGTGAACTTCATAATCAAGAAGTGATCACTTACTTAATTACAATTTCTAGTTTTCTAGATTGTACTTGAGATGCAGGAAGGATTTTAGAAGGAATTTTGAGTGATAAAAGCTCTGCTATGAAAACTGTGCCTCTCAAATCAGGAAAAGCTTCAGGGCTTTCTTTATTCTACTTATCAGCTTATTTCTCTCTCTCTATATATATTTATTGATTTCAGAGAGGAAGGGAGAAGTAGAGAGATGGAAACGTCAATGATGAGAGAGAATCATTAGTTGGCTGCCCCATGCACGCCCCCTCAGTGGAGTTTGAGCCCCCAACCTGTACAAGTGCCCTTACTGAGAATCAAATAGTGACCTCTTGGTTCATAGGTCAACGTTCAACCACTGAGCCATGCTGGCCTGGCTCAGCCTATTCTTCATCTTACTTTGTTTTATCTGTGTGCTGATCTGGCAGTTGTGTCACATTTTACTTTGGTAATGTAGTAGAAAATATATGATGGTAATTTTCATTCATTTATGTGCACATACAAACTGTTGATTCTTGCTTCTGCGTGTCTATGGAGATGAATACTTTGTATATATTAGTGAGGAAATTATTTTGATGACGTTGTTAATATACTTGGGTAAGCCTAGCAAAATGGGACACTGGTAGGCAGAATAAAATCTAGGAATATGTTATCTTACATGGCAAAAAGAACTTTGCAGATGTAATAAAGGTAAGGATTTTAAAATGGGTGATAATTCTGTGTTTGTTTGTTTGTTTCTCTGGGTGGGCCCAGTGCAATCTTAAGAGATGTTCTAGTGGAAAGAGGGAGGCAGGAGATCCAGAGTCAGCCATACAAGAGAAATTGGAAGCAGAGATTGAAGGATGTAAGCAATTGCTGGCTTTGAAGATGGAGAAGGGCCCATGAGTCAAGGTATGGCTTCTGTCAACTGGAAAAGATAAGGAGCTCTAATCTTCTGTAGAGCCTCCAGAAAGAGTGAAATCCTGCAAATACCTTGATTTTAGCCCAGTGAAAGCCATTTTTGGACTTAGGGCCTCCAGAACTGTAAGATAATAAATTTATTATTTTTGCCACTAAGTATGTGGTAATTCATTACAGTTATAATAGAAAACTAAAACAGACACCAATATCTACGTTTGGAGTTGTAATTCAATGATGGCAATGAACTAGCTTTAGTTATAGTGATAAGTACAAGCCGAAGGATGGAAAGACAAAACCTGCCCCCTTTCCTCCATCATTGAGACAGGACAGCTTGGGGCTTTGTGTGACTGGTGTTCTCTCTCACAGGTCCACTCAAAATTCCCTACTGCTTCTCTGCCATCATTTCATTTTTTATTCATCCTCAAATTCACTAAGCTTCAAATCTCTATAATGTATACACTAGTCAAAAAGGACAAATTAAGTCCATGTTAGAATGAATATAGAAGGCCAGTTTTCAGAATGATCTTTTGACAGAAGCTCCTAATACCTATTCTTGAAGCCCCTCTTGGGATATGATTTGACCATGTGTTGCTTACTTGTCATAACAGCAACTTTTGTTCTAAATACGAGTTTTACTGGAAGCTGGCTTGCCTTGGGGTTAACCATCTACTGAGGTCTGCTTGAGGCAAAGTACATGCTAAGGCTGAAGTTTAGGAAAAAAGGATAGATGTAGAAATTAAATAATTCAAGAAATATACAGTGGTGACTTCTCAGTAGAGCTGAAAAATTAATTTTCATCAGAGTTGAATTCTGGAAGAGGAAAACTGTAAAGAATAGTCTGGTATTACTTTAATCATCTGTTTTTGAAGTTTTTAAAGACTGTAAGGCTTTTGGGTCAATAGAAAAGTCGATAGATGCAGAACGCTCCATGGTGAAATCCCTTCCCTCCCAGACAGCTTTCCTGTATGCTGCACTAATTCAGCACCATTTAGACCTTTTAGTCAATGCTATTAGTTGCAAAAGAAATGGGGTGGGCCATAGGGAATTGACTGGAACACAGTTGTGCTCCTTTATTGTGCATTAGTCTTCTAGAATAACCCAGGGTTGTTGTTTTCTTGTTTTTGTATTTTGTTTGTTTGTTTTGTCTTTTGTAAATGGAATGGGGGCAGAGAGCTCCCCAGTGCAGAGATTTCATGACTGGAAACACTGTAGAACAGCAGCAGAACTGTTTTTCCCTAATTTCTCTCCTCCCTCACTCTGTGATCTTGGATGGGGTTCTTTATTTTTTCACTAAGAAGGTGGGGAAAGCATTTGTGACATCATCTGATGCCAATCATAATACTTTGAAAACTAGAAAATTCTATACATAAAGTAATGGTGGTTATTATATAAACTTCCCCATTATTCTTCTCACCTCCTCTAGCCACTTTGGGATTCCAGATAGAATCACAGGATGAGACAGGCTTGTGCAACCAGCATCGACTTTATTGTGGTGACAGCACTACTGAAATGCTGTCGACACCCCTGTGACAACCGTGGGTTTGTTGTGCTGATGTTGCATTAATCTCCCAATATCTTTTCCTGCCCTCAAAATTATTAATGCACCATAATCCATGTAAAAACAGTGTTAGTCCCGGAGTAGTTGTGCATGAGCATCATGGAGATAATGAAACTCTTGTTCTGTTTGAAAGTTAGACTTATGGTTGAGTGCACTTCCTACCATGATGATCATTTCCAGCATGTGGAGCCCATTAAGCGGGGTTGGAGTTGGATTCATAGTTTAATGTGTTAACACTGCATCTGTTTCTACCCTGATGATAACACCTGGATCAGTTTAGAACTTGTGTAGAAGTTTAAGATGTGGTGTAGTTAATTTCTAAAACAACTGTTGATCTTTATATGTGTGAACCCCATGGTCTTTCACATTCCAGATGAATTCACTGCCATTTGAACATGCTTATACCTGTGTGTGCTTTCAGAGTGGGAAATAAAAAACACGTGTCTACCCTGCTAGGAGCTTTGTTTTCTCTTAAATTGTGAGGGGTGACAATGATGAGATTATTATTTTTCTTTCCTTTTGGGATGGATAGGAAAATGCCTTTATGTTGTACTTGTGTAGCCTTTATCAAATGTTCGCCGAAAATGAATAGTTGATGGATAGAACAAAGGAACAAAGCAGTTGCTTCTTGCTTTGTTAAAATACATGCATACATACACAATCCAAGCTATTTATGATGCCATGAGTAAGTCATTGATTCCCCCTGGGAGCCCTGAAATGGACAGGCATTAAAAATTAAAGAAAGGCGATTCTGTTACCAAGACTGCACGCCTTATCTCTGTGGCTGAAAGCAAAGCAGAGTGCCAGTTCACTGGAGCTTTGAAAAATGACTTTTCCCAGTGACCTCCTTGCCTTTTAAAGACAGCAGAGTTTAGAGTTCCTTTTTAAAGTGGTAAATGCCCTTGGAGAGTTGTAGTACAGTTATATTCCCATTAGAAAGATTGAACTTCTCTCCAGGACGCCTTCAGAAAAGAAACCATTAGAAGACAGGCCCGATAGAGCATTTGGAGATGCCTATTTTGTTATCCTCCCCAAGGCAACTTTTACTGTTAGTTTTTGAGTGTGAAAATCCATCTCCCGTGAGTAGAGTGACCATGATAGAGTGCATGACATTGCCTTTTCTCACACAGTGATCACATTTCTGGTTTTAAACTCTTCTAGACTCCATTCTGGGCCGTCGCAAATTATAGCTCTTTTACCGTCCACCTGCATAGGGTTGGCTTAGATGAAGACTGAAAAGAGGACATTTTTAAATGGGTATTACCTTTTTTTTATTAGCGAAGATACAAAAGGTTTAATAAATAGTGTCATGCTTTTAAGAACCTACTATTTTTGAACCATATTGCTCTGTGTGTGTGTGTGTGTGATTGCAAATTCATGGAGTAATTCTTTTTTAACTTTGTGCAAGAAAAAATAGGCTTTAGACAGCTGAAAATATTAGTGTTCCAATCTAATTATAGTTTCTTTGTTAGGATGGATGTTTCTTAGTCAAAAAGAAATACCGAGCCCGGCTCCTTCGGTGGTATGCAACTGTTGCCCTTCCAATGAAGCAGCTTCCCAGAATGCCCTAATTAGGCTGTGCGCTATGACATCAGTCCCATGACTCTTCCTTCTTTCTCTTATGCTTTTTGATCCCCTCACTTAACCTTGCTGTCATTCATCCTCCCAGATGAGTTAGACTGCTGTGAACATCATTCTCGATCTCTTTGATGGGCTAATGGCCCTAATTTATGATTAACACAGGCACAGTTTCACGTCGGTGCGCCACGGGAGGGAGGAACGGAGGTCCTGGAGGACATGCTAAGAGAAATGATAAATGAGTCCATAACTGAATGCGAGTTGTAGTGATATTGACTGACATTTCAGAAAAAAAATGTACTCTTTTATGGAATCTAGGAAGACTAGGGAGGTGATTCTTTGTACTTACAATCATTCATTAAGCACCTACTGTGTGCTTATCTTATGGAGTTTTATCTTCACTAGAAAACTAAACACTAGTAAGTTCAAGAGGAAGAATTCAAATCAAGACTTGGCTCACTCTAAAATGTGGAGTGTGTGTGTTTAGTAACACTTAACATTGATTTCAGGAGTTGCTTCTGATGAAAGGTGAATATAGTATTTTCCTCTCTACAGATTGGAGTGAAAAGTTCTATCAGTTATGCTTAGATTTCTTTGATTGAATACAATTTTCCATTCTCAAACTTAGGTTCTGCTTGCTTTGTGGATTTTTTAAGTTAGCACAGTTACTTATATGTTGAAAATAATTTCTTTTATTGGCAATGGCTAGTGTGACACAAATGATGTATATAAAGACAGTGATGGTGCCCTAACTGGTTTGGCTCAGTGGATAGAGCGTTGGCCTATAGACTGAAAGGTCCCAGATTCGATTCCAGTCAAGGGCATGTACCTTGGTTGCGGGCACATCCCCAGTGAGAGGTGTGCAGGAGGCAGCTGATCGATGCTTCTCTCTCATCGATGTTTCTAGCTCTCTATCCCTCTCCCTTCCTCTCTGTAAAAAAATCAATAAAATATATATATTTTTTAAAAAGACAGTGATGGTCAAGATTGAATAAAAAATGATCTGTGGTCTGGTTTAGGGATTTCCAGTGTCATGGAGGTTAGGTGATTAAATGGTCATAGATATGGAGTGCTAAAGAGGACACTCCACATATCTCACTGTTCTAAGTTTGAAAATGTGGGCGTCAGCAAAAGGGTAAAATATACGATGCTTAAGAGGCTAAAAGGGACACGTTGGTGCTTCATAATTTGTTCATCACATGAGATCTGAGTGAGCTGATACGTTTTCTTTTAACAGTCGGCATATGTATTTTGAGTGCATACAATGTGATTTATTTAAAGGGAGACAGAGCTTCCTGAAGTTTAATTTATTTCTTGATTGCCAGTGAATGACATCTGTATTAGAAAGTATTTTATATTGGAATGGCCATACTCTTTCATGGCAGAGTTAATTTCCCTTTCTCTCCTTATTGTTGGATCAAATATCTCTTGCCTTCCATGACAAATTAAGAGTGTTGCTGGTGGTTTGTGGACCAAATGTTTGGGTACTTTGGGTAGACTCATCTGTGTTAGTTTTAAATTAGAGTGTTTTCCTCCTTGCCTCTCTGTTTTTCATCAGGGCTCATATATCCTTGTGTCCAAAAAGACTCTCTGATTCAGCTGTGAGGCTGATTTTATTGCAGGGATGTCTGTGTATCCTGTCATCACAGGCAACCCTGGTGAAACTCCCCGTTGTTGTGCATGTGTGTTGCTGCAATATGTTCAGAGTTTGATCTTTCTCAGATGCATGTGTGTGTGTGTAACTATTTTATAGTTGAAAAGGGATGCAAGCGGCAAAATTTCTTCCAGGGTATGTTTTCTATTATATTTTGCAACATGAAATTGTAGGTTCGTTTTTGGCTTTCATAGAGCTGCCTTTTCCACACGTCACTGGAAGGCAACTAACACCTTCCTTTGACTCAGGTTTTCCAAGACTCCTTAGTGTTAAAAGAAGACTTTCTTTTTGAATTGCAGAAATTAAAAGAATATGGCACAAAGCATTTTTATAGCTGTATTGAGTCTTGAGGGCAGATATGTGGATTCTAGACAAAATGCAATAATAGACTAGGATTTTACTTTCAAATTGTCTTACAAAAAGTTCTCATTGGAGATTTATTGTCCCTGTGGAGGAACAGAGTTGGTTTTAAGGTTAAATGGAGTAGGTTGGAGAACAGTAATCAGGGTCTTCCTCTGTGTCTAACTAATTTGTGCTCTTCTTTAATTTAACCCCTGCAGCTTTGGGTTCATATTTTATAGTAGTTTCGTGAGGATAAAATGAGATCACGTCTGTGTGCTTTGTAAGCTTTGTCAGTTTCAGTGCAAGTATGAAGTAGCACTCATGTTTTATTATGTGTGTTTAATTAGCATTATTGCCCCATTGACACGGTCAGGAAAATTTTTTTTCTCTGGTAGAGGACATAGCTACACCCTGGCAGCAGTAAGAATAAGATATCTCTTAAAACTCTTTTACTGTTCACACAGCAGTTCAACCAACCACTGTCATAAAAAAAACAGAACACCCAACATAGCATTGGAGAAATTTGGCTTTTTTGTGGAAACTAGTTTCCCTGAAACTCTGAAGGATAAACAGGGTAGAATGTGTAATTGTATATGATGGTCTCTTTGGCATATTTGTTTGTTAGGGCCGCCGGAAGAAAACGCCACGGCTTAAACAACAACAATTAATTTTCTCAAAGTCCTGGAGGTTAAAAGTTCCAGATCAAGGTGTAGGCCGGTTTGGTTTCCCTGAGGTCTTTCCTTGGCCTGCAGATGGCTACCTTACAGGGTCTTTTTGGTGCACACACTGCCAGTGTCTCTCTCTGTGTCTAGATTTCTTCTTCCCGTGAGGGCTGGGATTTTGATTCTGTGTGGGCGGCTCAGATCTTCAGCTGCGATTGTCTCAGGCAGGACTCAGCTTCTCACGTCCGCATCTGTTCACATCCGCTTACTCCCAGGGTGCTGACAAGGGTTCAGGATCATCATGCACATGAGCACATTTTGTAATATGTAAAAGCATGAGACAAATGCAAGATGCTATTATAACATGAATACCTGTGAGGGAGGCATTGGCAACATGTGGAAAATTTTAACTAGAAAAGACAAAGGATCCTTGCAAACATTTGGCTAAAAGAAGCTTCTTGGCTCTCCTCTTTGGCTGAAGGAGAGGCATGGATAAAGAAAGGTGACTTGGTTAAGACTTAATTCAGAGAAGACAGGAGTTAGGCTAACAGAGAAGCCAAACATCTGGATAATGCTACATGAATGTCTTCCCACCCCCAGCGCCTGTTTTCTCAGAGCATGTTAGTGTCTCGTTTTAAATTTTCTCCCCCCCTCACCCCCGCCCCCAACTTCATGGTCTGGCAGTGCTCAGGCTGAGCACCCTTAGCGGGTTCACAGGCAATGGCCATAGCCAGGAGACACTCTCCCTGTTTCCCTTATGTCAGTGGTTCTCAACCTTCCTAAAGCCGCGACCCTTTAATGCAGTTCCTCATGTTGTGGTGGCCCGCAACCATAAAAGTACTTTCATTGCTGCTTCATAACTGTAATTTTGCTACTGTTATGAATTGTAATGTAAATATCTGGTATATAGGATGTATTTAGGCGACCCCTGTGAAAGGGTCGTTTTACCCACAAAGGGGTCCCGACTCACAGGTTGAGAACTGCTGCCTTAAGTGAAGATGATGATCCCTTCTCAAGGATGTGATTTTAAAAAATGAGGTAATATTTGTGTAGTTGGGAAAACTACCTTGTACTGTAGTATATCAGTTCTGAAATTTACCTAGACATTGATGCGAGAAGGCAAGTATTGTAGCTGAAGAGGTATACTCTCCACTTGCCATGCCTACCCATGTAGAGTGCATTGGATAATCAAATCCTTAAGCACAAAGATTGTGTCTTCTTTTATTCTGTAAAAGCGAACAGAACAAGACCTTGCACAAAGTAGGTGTTCAGTCATTCAGAGAAAAATAAGTATCACATGATCTCACTTATATGTGGAATCTCATGAATAAAATAAACCAATGAACAAAATAGTTCCAGAGACATAAAAGCATGGAACAGATTGCCAAATCTCAGGGGAAAGCTGGGGTAGGTGGGAAGAGATCTACCAAAGAACATGGACACATACAATAGCGCAGTGGAGGCCTGAGGCTGGAGTGAGTGGAAGCGGGCTATAAGGGGTCAATGGATGAAAAAAGAGGACATATGTAATACTTTCAACAATAAATGTTTAAAAAATAAAAATAACCCTGAATTTGAAAACAACAAAATGGTGTTTTGGAATTTTCATGGTTAACGCTTGTATTTCTCACTTGGAATCTGGTGTCCGATAGAGCCCATTCATTTTTGAAGGCTTTGAATTTCATAAAAAGACTACACAATCTAATACTCATTTCTTCTATTCAAAAACAGTTAAACATTTGTAATTAAAGTAGAAAAATTTAAGGAACTAAGTCATACTTTACAATGTGTCAGTAATGTTTAAGAGTCCTTGTAAGGGCAACAGCATGAGATGTTAAAACAATTTTTTTAAATCACATTTTCGTAGATTGTGAATTTATGAAAACCTATGAAACTGATTGAAATCCATAAATTACATAGTGTATGAAAGTGATTCCTATACTTGAGTTAACTTTTGGGAGTGAAACATCTTCATAGATTTTCAAGTTTGGAGATTTAAGAATAAAGATATTTTCATTAAGTGTTTAATTTGAGGATTCTGATTAAATTTAGCACAATGAAGAGGAGGTGCATTTGGATAATCACATTTTTTATTAATGTTAGGATGACATAATATGGATATAATGAGCAAGTTATATGGAAATACTAATATTGTATTTCATCATGCAAATTGCAAGGCAATGGAAATTATTTTCAGTTGTTAAACAGGTAAACATTAAGGTAGAGGATTCCTTCAATCAGTGAAATTAAATGCTTGGGGTAGGATTTTTCTGATAATCTCATGTTCTTAGTTTTTGCTTTAATCTTGCAAAATGCTTTTCATGTAAATACTTTCAAAATATCTTCGGGTAACTGAAGTTTTCATTTTAAAGGATCAGTTTTCTTTTGATTGGATTATTCATTAATTTTCAGAGCCAGAGGGAAATTTATATATATATTTCCCATAGAAATCTGAAAATGACAGCTTTAATTTATCTGAGGAACCAGCGATACTTTAAACATATTTAACCAAGATTTCTCCTTCTCATTTTCTCCTACCAAGAGAAGAGCATTTGAGTAAATTCTAGACTTGGGGTGAGGAGGGAGCTTCCTCATCCAGAAAGCTCTCTGAGAGGCCCATATCCCCGCAGCTGTGCTCCGGGAGCTTAGTTTAGCTGAAGCAGGGACCACATTGAAACAGAAGCTTCTAGGAAAAACTCCTACAGGGAGAGAGGGAAGGTGTATGAGAATAATCCTTTCCTTACACTTACTTGAGAGCTCTGACCCTTGGATGCCTGACTGCAGGGTCTTGGTATTTCCTGTGGCCTCTTTCCCTTTAATATCTATATGGCAACAATTTAAAAAGTTTTTAAAGTTTTCTATTTAGGAAGTCATCATCCCTGCCATTGAAGCATTTACAGTCTAGTAGGGGGAGATTTAAGATAGAAAAGAGTAAGTTTAGTAAAGTGTTGTACGTGTAATGATAGATTCATGCCTAGAGCTTAAAGCTTTCCCTTTCCAGTGGGAACTGGAAACCTAACACTCTCCCCACAGTCTAGCACCCTGTGCTGAAATGTGCTTGCTCTACCTGAAGGGCCTCTAGGAATTAGAAATACATTGCTTATTTCCAAACTGAGACAAACTCTAGATGTTACAGTATTTCTCTCATTCCCCTACCACGTTAGCCAAGTATTTGCATACTAAGTGAAGTTTTCAAAATATAATGACTTATCCCTAAAGAGGGACTCTAATTAAAAGATTATAGGTTAAGTGGTGAATGAGTGCCAAAGGCATTTGGGTAAGCCAGTTAACCTGTTGGTTTTTCACAGTTAATTATTATTGGTTGAGCAGAGGTTAGTACGCAGAGTGAGTAAACTTTTAGGGGAAAGTGGTATTTCCCTATATACTTAAAACAATGTAGACTTTTTTCTAAAAGGTGAGTGCAGCCCTGATTGGTTTGGCTCAGTGGATAGAGTGTCAGTCTGCGGACTGAAGGGTCCTGGGTTCGATTCCGGTCAAGGGCATGTTACCTCGGTTGCGGGCACATCCCCAGTGGGGGGTGTGCAGGAGGCAGCTGGTCAATGTTTCTCTCTCATCGATGTTTCTAACTCTCTATCCCTCTCCTTTCCTCGCAGTAAAAAATCAATAAAATATATTTAAAAAAAATAAAAGGTGAGTGCATCCTATCAGTACAAATCATTTCTAATTAGAATTCAGTTTATCAAACATGTATTGAGTACTACTGTGTGCTGGTCTCCAAAAGATAAATAAGACGTGTTAGGCTTATATTTCAGGAAGTTTCTCTCCATAGCAGTGTGTAATAGATCAAAGGTGGAATGCAAGCAGGCAGGGGTAGCTGTTCCTTTCAGTTTACCAAATATTTATTATGCACCTGATATGTGTTGGGCACTGGGAGAAAACATAAGGCATGATTCTTTCCCTGAGGGGACTTAACATGCTAATGAGGGGAAAGGGAAAACGAGGAGGCGATTTCCGCATGCAAAGCAGCGCGGGTGGGAAGCAATGAAAGCCCGAATGAGGGTAGAAGAGAAGCAAAGTTAGATGGGACTCAATGGAAACCTGTGAGTCTCTCTGAGGTTTTGAACAGCTTTACAGTATTTTTAACCAGTTTAAAAATAGCCCAGCTGGTGTGGCTCAGTGGGTGAGTATTGCCCTATGAACCAAGAGGCCACGGTTTGATTCCCCGTCAGAACACATGCCCTGGTTGTGGGCTTGATCCCCCACGCAGCCAGTGGGCAATTCTCTCACTCTATCGATGTTTCTCTGTCTCCCTCTTCATTCCTCTCTGAAGTCAATAAAAATATATTTTATAAAATATGTAAAAGCGAAGAGAGAAGGTGCCGACATGCACAACTTCGATGCCAGTGATGGAGAACTGAAGGTATTTAATGAAGGACTTGTATGACAAGGGCAGTGTTTGGTGAGGAAAGTTATTTGGATTCAGACTTACTAAGCTTAAGACAGTGAAAGGGCAACTAACAATATTACTTGATAGTTACACAGTGCTGTATTAGTTAGTACTCTTGACTGTGGATGTCAGCAGTTCAAGCTAGTTCATGAGTAAAGGGCATTTACTGGCTTATTTAGCAGTGTTCGCTTCAGACATGACGGGACCCAGCTGCACCAGGATTTGCCTCTGGTAATTGATCTGGGTTCTTCGTGTTGGCTTCATTCTTAGGCAGGCTCTGCCTTTAGAGAATGTTCTAGTAGCCCTAGGATTTCCTCTTTTGAGGATGACCTCTCCCAGGAGATTATTTGGGCTCTCTTGACTCTTGATTGGCCTGGTTGGCTGCTAAGCCAGTTGTTGTGACCAGGAGTAAGGATGGGGGATATAGTACACTAACTGGCAGGTCATTTGCTGACCTTTCATCATGAGGTCAGGGGAGCCTCACCCTATCCACATGGACTGAGAGTAGATGTGAGCTTTTTTCAAAAGGAAAAACAGGAGACTGTTAACTAGAAGAAGAGGTCAGAGAAAAACAGCATGTTTCCTTCCTTCCTTCCTTCCTTCCTTCCTTCCTTCCTTCCTTCCTTCCTTCCTTCCTTCCTTCCTTCTTTCCTTCCATCCATCCATCCATCCATCCATCCATCCATCCATCCATCCGAAGTTTTACATAAGTCTCCTTTTCCCCCACAGCAAGTTTCTGTTACACATTTACAAGGCTATGTAACTGTCAAACATTTTAAGTTAACGTTTCCTGGTTTGATTGCTAACACAACAATTTGTGAGAAGCAGCATTATTATTATTATTATCCACCAACCATCCTAAGGAAGCTGATGAGCTTTAGAGACACCTTTTGTTAGCAGACGAACGAGAATTTCATTACTCTTTTCTCCAGGCAGGTGCAGATATCACCTGAGCAATGAGAAGTGCAGCCTTATGCAACATCCAAGCTTGAGGTACAGATGGAGAAGGCATCTCCTGAGTAGCAGGTGTTAGAGCTGACCACAGAGGTGGAAAGTGTAGAGAGAAAGAAGGTCAGGGGACAGAACTAGTAGAGAGACACCCACATTTGGTGAAAAGTGTGAAGGGGAGGCTAGCTAAGGAAAGTTAGAGAGTTAGAAAGAGGTAGTCAAAAGATAGGAGGATGAAAACAGTAATGTGTTAAAGACCAAAAATAAAGCTCCACACGTGTTCATGGTCATGTCCCGAGAGGGTCATTAAAACTTAAGGGGATTTTAAATGAAATACTCATGACCATGACCCATAGATTTTGAAGGCTATGCACATGATAAATGAGCACCATGTTCCATTGATGGCTAGCATCTATTGATTGGTGCTAATGGTGACAATAATAACAGCAGCTAACGTGTGTTACGTATATTACATATACACATTAT
>PVJC01005783.1:0-57559 GCA_004026665.1 Murina feae | reverse complement strand
CCTTCTTCTTCTGCTTTTCTAGTGACTCTGATTTATGGGGTTTAAGGGTCTATGCTCCCTGCATTTATTATTTATGACAAAGTTTATCAAGCACTGATTCTGTCATGACCTTTCCTGTTTTGCACTGAATCATGTAATCTGTTGTAGTCCTTAGAGGTTTCTTGAAGAATTTTGGAATGACAGAAATTAAAATGAAATACAACTTTTAAAAAGCACAATTCATACTAAAAGCAAGCTTCACCTGTACGTTACTCTAAATTGCAGTGATCTACCTGGTAAAGAGCAAATGGATATCTACTGAAAAGTATTTGACACTTTTTTTTTTCTGAAGATGCAAGTTGCATGGTAAAATGTCCTAAAGGTTGTCTAGGTAACTAAAATCATTATCTCACTTTTTAGTCAAATTCGGTAAGTCTAGGTAGTGTTAGTGTCAGAAGTCTTACCCTGAGTTCAGCCAGTGATTAGCCAAGTACTTATTATGCGCAAGCATTATGGGAGATACAAAAAAGTGGAGGATATACTTGCTTCCTGTAAGGAGTTTAAATCTCATTGCAAAGATCTATACATATAACAGGAAATTAACAACACAAAGTAAAGTGGCCAATGAATCATTTAGGTATTAAGTGCAGTAGGAAAGAAAAAAAAAAGACTGATTATTGGTGTCTGGGATCATCAGAGATATATAGGGACAAAGGGCATTTTCCCATATTTAATTAGACTCTCTTTGGAACCAGGTAAACTTATTACTTCTGCAGATAACTAACTCCATAGAGAGAAAAACATTTGGATTACTCTATTCATTACTCTACCTGGCTTGAGACAGATTTATTTTGAATTATTGTTGGATGTTTTCCTCTTTTTTCTGTCTTTTAAAATAAGTGCACATTTGCTCAGTTTAATTGCTTATTTGTTTTATTGGAAGATTATGTCAATGAAATTTCTTCTTCTAAGAATTGAGACTTCTTTTGGATTCTGTGGTCTTCTTTCTTGTTAACAATGAATTTGATTCATTATAAGCTAATTATACCCACTTCAGGAAAAAGGAGTTATTGAAGGTCAGGACATTGTAGTGACAAGACCACATGTCTTAGAAACAGATGGGCCTGAGTTTGAATCCATCCTTTACTACTAACCTTGCTATGTGACTCTATTTAATTTATTTAGTCTCTTAGCCTCAGTTTCTTTAGCTAATAAATGAGGATATGTTTCACTTAATATATTTTTGATAGGGTTTATTTTATAGTACGACATAAAGTACCTACATGCCACTTCTGTTTGGTTCACAGAGGTATCTTACATATAATAACTATTATTATTATTATTATTATTATTATTATTATTATTATCCTTTTAAAATGAGCCCAATTCATTTTATGTGAGAGACTTCTGTTGAAACATAAGATGAGTCTGAAGCTTTAGGAAATATTTTAAAGTCATTGATTAAACTAAAGGCTTTTAATGTTAATGCATCCAAAAATTGTACTGGCTGGAGAACATTGTCTTTATTTCATGTTTAGATCCTAACGGTGCTTCATGGGTGGTCTGCCAGTTGAGTTTCTTGTCTATGTTTTTAAAGAAGAGTATCTATAATTCTTAGAATGGGTATTTGGCCAATTTTCACATGCCTTGTTTTCTCTTCTCAAATCAACATGTCTTCGTATTTATACAATTCAGAGTTCAAACAACATTCATTACACTCCTGTCGCTGAACACAAAGACAGTCCAAACTTGTTATGCCCAAATATAAAACATGATCCAACTAAGTGAGCAGATGTGTTGCATGAGCAAAGCCTAACCATGTTGTTCCTATTTATTGTCTGCCTTGTTTGGAGGGTGTGCCTGGCACTGTGAGGTGGTGGATGGAGGCTCTTGCCAATTGCACTTAGTTAATGAAACATTTTATGCACATCTTGTTCTTCTGTTCTGTTGCATTGCCCTTGGGTGACAGAATGGTTTTTAGGAAGTTTGGTTAAACTTGTCAAGCCTTTGAAATGACTTTAAAAATGTTTTGTAGTTACAAAAATAATTGTGTTTATTTCAGAAAATGAAACATGCTTTCTTAATTTGGAGCTAAGATAATGAGCTTTTAAAATGTAGGGTGTTCAGCAAAATTCCAACCAGCTCTTAAAATTTAAACTGTGTTTTTCTAATTGTTTTTGTGCTTATTTTCTACTCCTTTCTGCACCTTCCTCATATAGTAAGAATGAGAAAACACAAGCGCTTGTCTACGGGAAGTAGGCCCAGAATCCTGTCAGCCAGAAGTTTCCATAAAAATGAAATTCAAGGAAAGAGAGGAGCTGTGTTGGTAAGACTTCTTAGTGTGTCCTTTCCTCTCCTGGGAATCACTCCTGGGAACCTGGGGGAGGTAGATCAGGCTGCCCAACCCCACGAATCCCACGGGGTTTGTTTACTCAGTGTTCCACCCTTATTCCTTAAGAGTTGCTTACTTGTATTTCCAACATGTGCACTAGGACCTTGAAGGAAATTACCAATTAGACCTACCTGGTAGCACTCTTTATTCATTGGTAATAGTAAAAAGATTCCTTGGACATGATTTAAATTTTAGAAAGGAATGAATTATACTTTTTGTATTGTCCAGCCTGGTTCTGTTAGTAACAAACAGTCTCTTCCCATTTCAGTATTGCCAGGAATTAAAATCCCTCTCTTTTCCCCATCTTTCTGATGTTCCATTGGCCTGTGGTATGCTTCCGTACTCATGACAGAAGACATTCGCGCTAATCAATATTCATCCACAACTGACTGGTACTACCCCGTGACAGGGTTGTGGGGAAATGCAAAGAGCATATTATATACATGGGAATGAACTGCCTGGTTCAGCTTCTGATTCTGCTACTTACTCCCTGTGGTAATAGACTAGTTCCTAATTTATATTTTCTTACCTGTGCAAATAAGGTTGTCATTTAGTGTCTTCCTCAAATGGCTGTGTTTTAGGACAAGGGCAAAATTACCAGCTGCTTCCTCTCCATGTGCTGGGTCTTTCTTAACTTAAAAACAAATTAAGAAAGTTCTGGGAGATGATGACATAGACAACAGGCAGAGAGCTCTGGGTGCTTCTTCCAAGGCTCCCATTAAGTAGTGTTACTCACTTTGCCTTCAGGCCTCTGCCAAAGGTGTGATTCTTTTTGTCCGACGCAGGAAAAGACCCCTGAGTGGGTTCACTTGGTGGTGAGTGTAGCCCACTCAGTGTTTGACTACAGCCCACAGTCAAGCTCTATAGTGATGTCCTGGACATGGAAGATTTAGAACTACTGAGACGGAAGCCCAAACTGTGGACCCTTGGTAACATGTAACCATAATTCACATATCATTTGAGGCAGGATCAGAGTTGACATCTAAACACAACTTGTTTTCCTGCTGAAAAAAAAATTGCAAGGCAGGGGTTTAGTTTTCCTTTTAACTTAATTCCTTAAATTGAAAAATTAAAAAGTAAGCAAGTATAATTTCATCATTTCTAGACAAGGAGGCTTTACGCAACAGATTCTGCAGGTATTAACTTTTTCTCCAGGCTCCATGTAATTTATGTTTGGGTAATGGGACATGCATATTTTACTTCATTTTACTTAATACTTCTCATTTCGTAATCCTGTGTATTCTATATGAGGATATCAGAGAGTTTACATAAAATGTTGTTTTAATGGTTAAATGAGATTACACATCCCTAGCATTTAGCATGGTGCATTGTCCCTACTAGACTCAATAAATATAAATAAAGTCCTCTACTCTCACTACTTCTTCCCACCACATCAGAGTTTCTGTTTAAATATCAATAGTAGTATGTTCTCAAGCTTTCTATCTGCTGTTCCTCCAAGTTCTTTTTAAGGAATATAGGTTACTCAACTATAATTTTTAGTATAGCACTTGTTCACTTTCAATTTGCTGTCTCACTAACTGCCAACTATGCTACAACTGCTACTGCGTAAACATTCTGTGTAAAACACCTGCTTCAAAACACTTTATGCTGTTGTGGAGAGAGAAGTTTTTAAAGGTTTTTAGACAAGGAACAAAAATTAATTAAAAAATAACATGTAATACTTTCCTTTGTTTCTAAGACTCTGTTACCCATTAATTCCTTCTCTTAACGTGACCCCCCCCCTCCAAATACTGCCTTGTTAAAGATTTTCTGTGTAATTGTTTACTTCTATTTGAACTTATATAAATTATGCAGATTACAACTCTTGTCACTATGAAGGATGAACATATATTCAATTTGGTAAAGGATCTCCCAGCAGATTTATTTCTGGTCCTCCTCTCACCCCCAAGCAAATACAAGTTTGTAATGAGACTCTGGATTGGTACCAGATTTTCCCCTTAAAGTAACTAAAGCATGCATGTCTTAACTACATAGCTGGTTGATGTAACATGATTTAGCAGGGCACTTTGAGTTCATACAATACTATGCTTAAAATGAAAGGATGGGATTGGCTTCTTATTTGGATTTTTTTTCCCTGGTCAGTTCAGTTCTTGAAAGCCTGGTTCCCCTCAATGTAAATTAGAACCCCATTAGCTGCCTCAGAGTCTTGCACTGTCCCATATGTACTTGTTGAAGCTCCAATGCCTGCTCTGGAACCTGCAGCATCACTGGGAGGCCTGGACAGGAAGTGACTTCAGGACTTGCCTTTTTTCCTCCAGTGATTACTAGTCTATATGAAGACCAATTTATTAGAAAGACAGCTTTTAATCAGACTAGTGGCATACCTATAAAAACCAATATTTTGGAAAGCAAAATGATCAATTAAATAAATAAGTGTACATTTACAAAAGTCTCTGAGTCAGATTAAACTGAATTTCTATGTTGAAACAGGCACAAACGCTTTCCTGTTCCCATATCTAGTAATCTTATTGATGAGTAGCTGAGAAAGAAGAAAGAAAATAGACTAATTCTATGATTTTTTTAAAACCTGAAGTTAAAGACTTAGTCATCTGTCTATTGCTTGAGAATAGCATGTACACACATCAAATGTTTGAAGGTGGATAACGGCTGAGTGTACCTGCAGAACTGGTCTCTCCACATGGGTACTTATTCTAACTCAATCATGGGAAAAATACATTAAAGGTGTTTTGAGGTGCCAGGAGCACTTAGAAAAGGAGACAGAATCAAAACTGAACTCATTCTGGAGGACAAGAGAATAGAGCTAGGAAAACATAGGGGGTAAAACAACTCCACAAGAGCAATGAGGAAACTGAGCCTAAAGGCTAGCAAGTTCATGAAAATCATGTACACCAAGCATGTCATATCACGACCCGCGGGCCACATGCAGCCCACAATAAATATTTTTGTGGCCCAGTCAACATAACAGTATGTAAGAAACATTTTAATAAAAAAATATTAACTTAATTTTTACAATATCCTGTTATATATAATTATTAATAACAAACTACAACATTCCCTAATGACTAATCACTATAATCGTGTTGCATTTATACGCCTTACGCACAGGCGCTTCATTTCTCGCCACTAATACTAGCAGCGAATATTTTAGCAACCTATTGCCGTGTCATTAGACTTGGACTGACGAGTGTGGTATGCACAACAGGAAATATTTCACTTTCAGAGAACAAGAAAAATAGGTTTATTTGCATTATGCTTATTAACTTGTGCAGTTATTCAGTGTCTGGTAAGTTAATGGACAAGAAAAAATATTAATTTTTATTAAAATGTTCTATTTTTTATGTTAATGATTATTTATTTATTTCAACCCTTTGTATTCAGCATATCTCTATCGAAATAAGCCTACATTTCTATGAAAATTAAAGCTTTTGTTTTTTGGGTGTTTTTGTAGCCTACATAACTTAAACCTTGTTTATTTGGCCCATGCTAGCCTTTGAGTTTGATATGCTTGGTGTACACAGTCAGCACTGGAAAGTTCTCTAATTCACAAACCTTTTGTAAGTACCCATTGTGTTCTAGTCATAGTGTAAGACTTGGTCTAGGAAAGACATCTGTCTTCACTCAAATGCTTTGTAGTCCCCAAGGGAAAGAAAACATTTAAACAAATAAGGAGTATGAAGCTGTGCAGTATAATGGTGGATGGAGGAAGATAGCTCAGTGGGACCTTGGGAAGAAGTAAGCATTGAAATAAGAGACCCTAATAGAATGTAGCCTTCAAAAAATCAGCCAAGAGGTCTGAATATAAAAACTCTATTTGTCATGATCCACTAATTTTAAGCAAGTAAGGCAAAAGAGATTCTGAGTGTTCCTGAGTCATGCCCCTCTAATATTCTCTGAGAATCTTTTTGGAAGAGACTTCAGAAGGCAGCCAGGGAAATTTGATTATAGGTAGTTAAATTTCAGAAACTGAGATTGGCCAAAGGCAAAGATTCCATATAAGAGACCACTTGGAGATAATTCTCAGCTCCAATTATATACTAGAATTGCCTGGGGATCTTTTTTTTTTTTTTTTAAATATATTTTATTGATTTTTTTTACAGACAGGAAGGGAGCGGGATTGAGAGCCAGAAACATTGATGAGAGAGAAACATCAATCAGCTGCTTCTTGCACACTCCCCACTGGGGATGTGCCCACAACCAAGGTACATGCCCTTGACCAGAATCGAACCTGGGACCTTTCAGTCTGCAGGCCGACGCTCTATCCACTGAGCCAAATCAGTCAGGGCACCTGGAGATCTTTTATGAGAATATTTTCACAACTGGATCCTTCTCCTAGAGTTTCAGGAGAAAGGCTTAGGCATATCATTAAGGTTCTTTCAGTGACTCCAACGTGCACTCAGGTAAAAATCACAGATTTAAAGTACTCAGTCAAAAGCACAAAAAAGGAGAAAGGGAGATCTCACATACAGATGGAGTCTGTGGTTTTCAGATTCAAGCATGCATTGGCATCACCTGGTATTAAAACAGGTTGCTGGACCCCACCCTTGGAGTTTCTGACTCATTAGGACTGGGGTGAGGTCCAAGAATTTGAGTTTCTCACTCATTTGCAGGTAATACTGATGTTGATTGTCCATGTTTTAAGAACCACTAGACTAGGTCGACTGTGGAGAAAGAAGGAAGACTTGCAACTTTGGGTCATACAGGCATGGTGGGCTCAGTAGTTAGGCTCTAGGTCTGACTGGCATTGAGGCAGCTCAGGGAACAGCAGTTGTGATCAGTGCTATGTATGATCTAGAATCTTGCTACTTACAAACAGGGTTCTCAGACCATCAATGTAGGCGTCCCCTGAGTACTTATTAAAAATCTAGAGTCTCAGGCCCTGTGACATCTGGCCTCCTGCCTGTAGCCAACTGCCTGTAGGAGGAGCCAGTATGAATCTGTCGCAGAGGTTCTGTGCTAAGTCTGGGGCCCACACCCTTAGGTGGGGTTGGCAGGCCTCAGCATAGTCCTTACAGGCCCACAGGTTAGCAGGTGTGGGTCATGCAAAGGGCCAGGCATGTTTCCAAATAGGGCAGGTAGTGCTGGCCTTGGATAGTGCTGGCCTTCCTCACCTAGTCAGGATGGCACAGGCTTGAACATTGTCTTCCGTCAGGTTTCTCATATTCTTCTGAAGAGCCTGGGAAATGCTTCACGTCTTCCACCATGCTGGCTGTCATGTCCAGCATGGCCTCAGGTGACTCTGGGTGTCAGGTCCCTTGCCTTGGACAGGACCAGGGCTTCCACCACTGCGTCATGGGGCCAGGACAATGCCTTGGGTGCCCTTAAGCCTGGCTCAGTGTGGGTAACTCTGGGAGCCTGTAGCTGGCATGGGCGGTAGCACAGAGCCAGCTAATGGAGAAGCATTCAAACTATGATGAGGAAATTAAATGAAGACTCTGGCCCTGGCTTGCGAGGATAATGCCTCTGATGTCCTCCTTCCTGATACAGAAGTAGTATACCTGGGGTCCCAGGTAAGGCCCCAAGAAGATGAAGATGTTGACCAGGTTGGTGAGGCAGGACAGACAGGCCTCTCCTTAGTCCTCACAGACACTCTGGCACATGTGTGCACAGAACAGCCCCATGGGCCGTCAGTTTGTACTTGGTCTTGTTGCTCACCTTGGGCAGTGTGAGCACCTCCAATTGCCTGTCAGATGCATTGAGCTTGGTGTGGCCATCCTGCTTGTCAGGTGCCTGCACCAAGTCCCATGAGATCTGGCAGGGTTCGGGCAGCAGGTGGTCAGCACCTGCAATTCCCTGAGGGCAACCACGGGCATGTGGTGCGTCAGCCACCCCTCCTTGCCCAGCACCGCTCAGTCCTCCTTCTGCTTCTTGCCTCTTCTACCTCCTGGGCGTAGGTGAACAATGGAGCCTGTTGGTGCCATGGTGGGTTCGCAGTGGACCACTTCTGAAGGAATGTGCCAGTGAAGTAGAGGCAGTCATCGTGCCTGAGAGGGAGATGTTGGCCAAGTGGTGAAAGCTGTGCTGCACCGGCTTTATCTCAGGTCCTGGGTGCAGGTCTGCTCCAGCAGCTGAGAGTTGGCCTCCTGCAACTTTCTATTGGCATTAGCGGCCTGCTTCTTGCCCAAGACTTGACTTTTGCAGATGCATGAGAAAGACTGGTGTAGAGACTACCTGAGTGACTTTATCCAGGAGAGTGACCCCTCTGTAGCCAGGAAGTCACTGGGATGAAATGTGCATTTGGTCAGCACAGGACTGTGTAGTTGAAGGACCACAGCTGTGACATAGAGCGTGCCTACAGTGACAGCGACTGGCCGTGGGCACTGAGCCAGGCCTTGTGCAGGTGCTCAGGGCCCTTAGGCCTGATGCCCTCGCAGTCCGGAGGATGGCCACGATGGCCACACTGCCGCCTGCTTGGAGGCAGGTTGCTTAGCTCCAGAACCAGCATCTCCTCTGCAGAGCGGGCCACCACCACCCGACTGCTCTGTGTTCTTGCAGAACACCTCTGCACGCCCAGCCCAGCTGGGGAACATCCCTGCAGAAGTCCAAGTGGCCCACCTTGCATAAGGGCAGCCAGTCATCTTCAATGGCCTGGGCCAGCTGTCGGATTACTTGCAGTCAGTCTAGAAGAGACCAGCTCATAGAGTGGTCACAGCACCACTCTGAAGGCATCACAGAGCCACACAGAGCCATCCTCACCATCGGTCAGCAGCAGCCCTCACTGCGGTGGCGCCTGGGCCAAGTTCTGGCCTGGTGATGAGCCAGCTCAAGGCAATGCAGGATGGCTGGAATTGCTGCTGCTCACCAGTACTCGCATCCTGGAAGGGATGTTGGTGAAGTGGGTGAAGCAGGTACTAGAGGATGGGAACTCTGTCTTAATGCTGAACACATATAGGAGAATCATTTTTCTATTCCGAAACCTTACCATTTCTCAGTACATGACTAAGTAGTCACTTTCAAGTATGCTGGTCACTCAGTGAGCAGTTGGGCATATTCTTTTTTTAAAAAAAATATGTTTTTATTGATTTTTTACAGAGAGAAAGGGAAAAGGATAGAGAGTTAGGCACATCGATGAGAGAGAAACATCAATCAGCTGCCTCTTGCACACTCCCTACTGAGGATGTGCCCGCAACCAAGGTACATGCCCTTGACCGGAATCGAACCTGGGACCCTTGAGTCTGCAGGCTGACGCTCTATCCACTGAGCCAAACCAGCTAGGGCTGGGCATATTCTTTATTTGAAACAGAAGCTAGGTATGAAGAAAATTGTATTTAAAAAAAATTGTTTTTATTGATTTCAGAGAGGAAGGGAGAGGGAACGGAGAGGGAGAGAGAGATAGAAACATCAATGATGACAGAGATGCCTTCTGCATGCCCCCTATTGGGGATTAAGCCTGCAACCTGGGCATATCCTGACTGGGAATCCAACTGTGACCGCCTAGATCATGGATCCACACTCAACCACTGAGCCATACCAGCCGAGGTGAAGAAAGTTGTCTCGACTTGAGTTGCCATGACTCAGGAAACAGAAATATATGGAAGCTACACATAGGGAACATCAGAATATTCAGCTGGGAAGTGAAAGGGAAGCAGAAGCAGGGAAGTTGACATAAGGAAAGCCAAAACCACATGCATCTCACTTGCTTCGTTAGAAGATGTGTGTTGCCAGGATGAATATGCAAAACCAATCACCTGATATTACTTTGGGTTTCTCAATGTCCCTTCCATGATACCGCCTCCTCCTATTCCCCTAGGTTGGGGTTGAATTGACCCCTCAGTCACACATGTATGTTTCAGATGTTTACATCATATAAGTCTATCGCAGCGCCTATTGAGTGTTAAGATTTATCTCACTTGTGTGTTTTCCTTCACCCAGTAGATTATAATCCCTCTATGTACAGGGAAAAGTCTTGTTTGTGGCATTACCACATGGGACTTAGCAGACACTTGCCCGTATTTGTTGAGTGCTTAGAAACTTAACATAGAAGAAAAGAGGGAATTTTGCTTTGGGGAGAATATACGGTGAGGTTAAAAAATATGGTGAAAATCTTTATATAAAAATTATATATATGTGTACACACACACACACACACACATATGCACAGATAAAGCAAATATGGCAAAATATTAAGAGTTGTTGAATCTAAGTGAAGGGAATAAAGTGTTTATTGTATTGTTCTTTCATCTAATCTCTAACCTAAAATATTTCAAATTTATAAATTGTGAAAGATGTTTGAAAATAGTCCTTGAATTATTTCTTTAAATTGAGAGAGCTGTCTCTTTAAATAAGTGTTAAAATAAGGAAACTTGAATTTCTATTATTTTCATAAATTTTGCCATATATGACTTCCTTTTCTTACTTAGATATACTTTGATTTCTGAAGAGACTTATGATTACTTTTATATTAATAAGGCTATTTGAAACATAAAGAAATAACTTGCATATTTCTGATTAAAAACGCTTTTATTATAAAAGAAGTGTTGTTGGGTTGGTAGAATTGTTCAGATTGACTGATTATGCATATTTACTTATCTAAATCTGAATTTCCACATTAATATCACTTGGGAAAAAAAACATATATAATTTTGAAAATTCATTTTGTTTTCCTTAAATTTTCATTTGGTTACTTATAATGCTTAGGTATAAAATGGCAATTGAGATAATAATTGATGGTATTAATTTGTCTTTCTGTCATATGAAGCCTATTCATCACCAGATTGATAGTTTATATAGAATTTCTCCTTTTAAACCTACAAAGTGGTTTCTAAAATCAAAGTATTTTTGTTTATGTTTTCATTCTTTGCAAATAGCTAGAGAATTTGTGTCTCTCTTTTGAATATTTATTAGGGAACTTCCTAAGCATATTACAGGAGAGAAATTTTTTATTGTTATTCTATCTCTATGCAATAGGAAATGTGATGTATCCCTACCCATGAAATAAATAGGTATATAATCAACTTATTTTAACTTTCCATTTAGTTTTTGGGTAAAGGCTATTTTCTTGTATCCTGTTGCTTAAAATGCAGTGCATGTATATTAAGACCCACCCTTACAGAACTTATGGAAATCCTTAAATTGTAAAGTTCTAATCCACTGAGTCAGTGACAGCCTTTTGGAAGAGACAAGGCAAGTAGCACAGATATCTCTGTAGCCAATATGTGGCCACTGTCTAATTCTCAAATATAAATTTTGGATTTTATCCAATATTTCCTGTTTTTTCCCCCCAGCTGGTTTCTAACCAAGGAAGACATTTTATCACTCACAAAGCACCTGAACAATCAAAGGAAGCATCCTCTAGGTAGCTTATGTTAATAGGTTTGTTTTCTCTTATTCTCATAAACGTTTTTCCTTATTTTATCATTTTCTTTTTATACATTTCTCTTCATTTCTTGTTTGCTCTCTTATGGAGAATAGCCAGCTCACTTCTTTCTCCTATTAACTTCTATTAACTTGAAAATGGTTCATTCAGTATTTATTGAGCACTTGTTACATGTCAGGTACTGTTCTTGATAGAATACATTAGTGAGACAACAAAAATCCTTGTCTTCATGATGCTTACATATTAATGAGGGGAAGACAGATGATGTGCAATGATCATGGTTTAAAGTGCTTTACCTGGCATCACAGAAAAAGATAAATGCTATGGGAAAAAAAGCGATATAAAGGAATTACTACTGTGAGTGTGTTTGTGTGCATTGAGAGGGGGGTGGTGTTGAAGTGTAGCTTTCAGGTTTTAAATAGGTTGGTTGGGTTGGGTCTCATTGAGGTAGTGACATTGGAGCAAAAGCCTGAAGGCTAGAGGTGAGACATGCCTGGTATGTTCCAGAAATACCAGCAAGGGCAGTGTGAGATGAGAGAGGGAGGTTCAGGAGATGAGTGGTCTTTTATCCTGAATGAAATGTAAAACCATTGGATCATTTAAAACCACAACTATGGCTGCTGGTTTGAGAATAGCCTGGGGAGGAGGCAAGAGAGAAGCAGAGAGACCAGTTAGTTTATTTTTCTAAGGGGGCGGGGGAGGAACATGGCAGAGGGCTGGACCAGAGTATTAATAGTGGAGGGTGAGAAGTTGTGAGACTATAAATGTATTTTGAAGATAGAGCCAACAGGACTTCCTGATGAACACAATATAGGGGATATGTGAAGACAGAAGACAAGAAAATTTCTAGGTTATTAAAATGTTCCTTTGGTCTTTCTTCTGGGAGCCTGAATTATCCTCGCAGATTCATTTATGATGCAGGACATGTTTCCACATCTTTACTATTTCCTATGGCTGTTTTCTGAAAATTTTCTTTTTTTATATGCTATTAAAAAGTTCATTATAACTGTGGGAAAACAATTCCCATGAAGGTCTTACACAAGGGTAATAAAAAAGAAACTGGTTTCGATTTATAAAAATCCAGAAAAAGATAAACACTATGTTCTCTGACAGGTAATTGAGGAGAAAAATGGGGGTATATTTTGTTGGAAATTCCAGTTTTCATGAAAATGAATCATTGAGCATTATTATAAACTATCTTATTCCATTAGGCTGGATAAATACATGTCAGGATTCCTCTTAAGGAACCCCTGGCACAGCCATTTTTTCTCATCTATGCTGTGACTAACTGTATTAAAATCATGACTCTTCTGGGTTGTTCCCATATAATAAAAGTAATTTGCTAAGTATATTCAGTTTCACCTATGATAGATCATGAAAGATGTCCAATATTCTATACCTGAAATATAGTAACTCTAACATTAAACTTTAGTACTTGTCATCAAAAGTAAAGTCATTTTATAAACACTTGTTTTGAAAACATGAATGTGAATAAGTTAGGGAATAATTTGAGTAAAATATGATTTTAGCATGGTTATGAACACTTTTCCCCAAACCAAACCACATACAAATACATAAAACACAGACAGGCATACAACTCAAACATCTTCCAATTAGCATTATTACCCTTGAAGATTTTATTTTCCTATCTTTTTACCTTTGTTAATTTTTCTACATTAACACCACACACACACACACACACACACACACACACACACACCCCTCATTGAACATCCTAGAAAAATCTAAGTGTTGTGGTTCAAATCTATACTTGAAGATCTTAAAGGGAAATTACCAAATCCTGCAGACATGGCTCCTTCAGGCATCAGTAGTGGTTGGTACAGTGGTTAAAAATGTCGCTGCAGTTTCCAAAGTTTTCAGCTGTTGGGCCAAGTTGTGACTGCAGATGAGAAAACCACCAAAGAACTTACAGGCATGTTACAGAAGTAACTTGAAGAAGAAGGCTGTACATTGGATCCAATTTTCAGTATTGATGAAATAGGCACCTACCCATGCCTTGAAAGACCTGCACCTCAAAGACAGGAAAACCTATCTCAGGATTTAAGGCTGCTAAAGATTGTTAAACTGTGATGTTCATGCCAATGCTGACCTGAAAATGGTGAGCCGCATCTATCCACATCTGCTGTTAATACTTTCTGTCTAATTTCAGATCAGCCTCCTTCCACCATTTCACAGTAACTCTCAAGTTGCACTCTTCCCAGCCCACTTCCAAAGCAATATTTGTTGTAGTGTTTATGCATTTCCTAAAGATCAAGCATGCATGCAACTCTGACACTGTATTTATTAGGTTTCTATTTTTTTTACTTATGGTCACTGATGAAGTTTTTGAATGCTGTGTCTGTAATCCCATTTCCCATATAAAGCATGTGGGCTTTGCTGCACAAAATGCATAGCATGATGATTTTTAGGAAATCATATATAGCATTATATCAGAATGACAGTATTCTTGAAACACAATGGCTGTGTTAACTGTTAGGAACTGATATCAAATTGCTTGGTCTTTATGGTAGGGTAGACTATCTTCTGTTCAGTTATCTAATCTAATAAAAGAGCAATATGCTAATTGTGTCACTCCACTACATCCCAACCCATGCCCACCAGCCAATCAGAGCAAATATATGCAAATTAACCAACCAAGATGGCAGCTGTTAGCCACAGAGCTAAAGCAAACAGGAGGCTTCGTTGCCCCAGTGATGGAGGAAGCTGCCTGCCTAGGCTGGCTGTGGCCTCTGCTCAAGGCAACAAAGTTTCAATTATAGAAGATAAATAAACCCCAGATACCTGCTTCCAGCCAGCCTCACTGGGAGCTTGTGTGGCTGGGGGCTGTGGCCAGCCTGCAAACAGCCATCAGCCCCTCACACAGGATGGCTCCACCCTCATGGGGTGAGGATCTCTGCTGGGGGGCTTGGCCATCTCCTCACCCATGCTGGCCAGGCACCCCAGCAGGATCCCCCTCTCTGAAGGGAATGTGGCCAGCCTAAAAACGGCCCTCAACTCCTCACCCAGGATGGCCAGGAACCCCGGTGGGACCCCAACCCTGATCCAGGACACGCTTCAGGGCAAACTAGCCCACCCCCACCCATGCACCAGGCCTCTCTCTTATATAATAAAAGAATAATATGCAAATTGACCCTAACAGCAGAACCACTGGGAATGACTGGTCACTATGAAACACACTGACCACCAGGGGGCAGTGTGCTCCCACAGGGGGAGCTCTGCTCAGCTTCAAGCCAGGCTGATGGCTGCCAGTACAGCGGTGGTGGTGGGTGCCTCTCCCGCCTCCTCAGTAGTGCTAAGGATGTCTGACTGCAGCTTAGGCCTGCTCCCCGCTGGCAAGTGGACATTCCCTGAGGACTCCTGGGCTGTCAGAGGGATGTCTGACTGCCAGCTTAGGACCAATTGCCCAGGAAGCGGGCCTAAGCTAGCAGATGGACATCCCCCAAGGGTTCCCAAACTGTGAGAGGTCACAGGCTGGGCGGAGGGACCCCCCCAAGTGCACAAAATTTTGTGCATCAGGCTTCTAGTAGTATTATAGAGTGATATGAGATTTATGTAAATTAATCAAATTATGTCACTTAATGAGTCTCAGAGAGGTTTAATGACTTGCCTAAGTTACACAGAAAGAGAATAACAGATCTAGAATCATAGTCCAAGACATTTGACTTCTAGTTCAGTACTCTTTCTCATTCAGATTGGTTTTAAACTGTAGTTCTCAGGCTAGGGCTTGAACCAGCACTATCAGCATCACCTTCAAAGTTGCTAGCAATGGAAATTTAGTGGGCTGGACCAGCAGTCCTCTAGGGTCCTGGGAGGCAATGCTAAAGTTTGAGAACTACCAGCTTAGAATAGAAACTACCAGTATCTCTGACCAAGGAGCCACAAACATAATTACAGTGAATCTAAAATATTAAGCAGTTTGAGAATGCGGATCATATTATTCTTGTGATTTTCATAGATCCAAAAGAGGTATTTAGAAGTATAGACAATTCTAAGATATTGGTTTTATCTATTGATATAAGTATATACAGCACAAAACAAAATATAAGGCAGAAACTAAACAATAATTTCCTGTTAGATAGTTAGAAGATATAATAAGTAATTTTTTGTGAATATGCATTTTAACAGCAAGCCACTAAAAAGCACAAACATATGTAAAATATATGTATGTGAAAATCTCTGTGTGTGTGTGTAGTTATAATATTGGAAATGACAAAATAGTAACCAAAGAAATAGTTTAGTCAGATTGAATATTTTGTAGTTTTGAGAACTAGAAGGAGATATAGTTCAAATAGGTATGAATTGCCTTTCCTATTTCTTAAGCTGACTACTGGGATAGGAAGTTATGTGAGCCAGTAAGATGGGGTACATTTCCCTAAGTTCTTTACAACCCATGGAATTTCAGCAGCTAGTTTTAGTTCATATATATGAGTATTTTTGGCCAGGTCAGAACTTTACTTAGGGAACTTGGAAACATGCATGTCAATCAAAAGTCATTTAGGAGAGGCTGTAGATGGTTATACAGAAAAATAAAAGCATACTTTGTGATCATAATAAACTTTTCATTAGCTTTTCCCACTTATCCCATGTGGAGCAACTATAGGTCTTAAAGACAAGTTGAAGACTAGAAGTGACAGGGGAATAATTCAGCTCAGAGTGCAATCTATGATGTTTTTGCAACTGCAGTCACACTCTGGCCTACTGCTGGCTTTATACCTGTCACCTAAACTCTTGGTGTTTCCATTTCCTCATTTGTAAAACAGGAGCAACTTCCCTCGTGGATTCTGGTGAGGATGAAATGAAGGCATGTAGTGAAGCCCCAGGATCTAAGTTGTCACCATGATATAGACACTTCCAATGAGTATGATTATTTTTTTTTCTGCTTCTAATTTTCTGAGGGCATTTAGACTTCAGTTAATTTCTAAGTAGTCTCTTTGTGATTAGTGGTGTCATTTTTATTTCATTGGTTATGCCTTCCTATTTGATATTTCTATTATTTATGTACTAGTTATTTTCCCCCTAGGCTATATTTTCCTTGAGGACAGGGGTCATTGTTACTCCCTGCATTTAAAAAAAGTGTCTTTGATGTAGCAGGTGCTCAATAAACATGTGTCAAATGAGTGAGAGAATAGAGAAGTTAATATGGGCCTTGGAAATACATATAGGATATCCCAGCAATTAACTTACAGATTGAAGAACTTTTATGTTTAAACCAACAGTTCAGGGAGTGGGCACACTGAAAAAATGTCAAGTTGAATATGAACTAAAATAAAGGTTAGGTATGTGAGCACATAAAGAAATAGTCTCTGTTGTAACTCAGGTTATTAGTTAATGCTTTATAAACTCCATTAGGTGAAGTTCATTTTAATGATAAAAATGGCTAAGTTGAATGGTGGAAGAAACAAATGGGTTGCATGAAAAGGCACTAAAAGGAACTTTGCAGCTCTGGGTAGAACATATTTTAATGGCCATTCAGATTATCTGATAAATATGGTAGCTACTTATTAGGGTCTTACTATGAGTTTTTGGTTCAAGATATATATATATTAGGGGCCCGGTGCATAAAAATTTGTGCACTCAGGAGGTCCCTCAGCCCAACCTGTGCCCTCTCGCAGTCTGGGACCCCTCTGGGGATGGCCACCTGCTGGCATGCCTGGTCAGCCTGGGTGAGGGGCTGATGGCTGTTTGCAGGCTGGTCAAGCCCCCCAGTGTGGATCCTCACCCCACTGAGGTGTGGTCAGCCTGGGTGACGGGCTGAGGGCTGTTTTCAGGCTGCCCATAGCACCTTCAGGTTTTGGGTCCCTACTGGGGTGCCTGAGCAGCCTGGGTGAGGAGCTGAGGGGCGTTTTCAGGCTGCCCACAGTCCCTTCAGGGTTTGAGTCCCTACTGGGGTACCTGGCCAGCCTGGGTGCAGGGCTAATGGCTGTTTGCAGGCTGGCCAAGACCCCCAGTGTGGACCCTCACTCCATTGCGGTATGGCCAGCCTGGGTGATGGGCTGAGGGCCGTTTTCAGGCTGCCCACAGCCCCTTCAGGTTTTGGGTCCCTACTGGGGTGCCTGGGCAGCCTGGGTGAGGAGCTGAGGTTCATTTTTTAGGCTGCCCACAGTCCCTTCAGGTTTTGGGTCCCTACTGGGGTATCTGGCCAGCCTGGGTGAGGGGCTGATGGCTGTTTTCAGGCTGGCTAAGGCCCCCGGTGGGATCCCTCACCCCATTGGGGTGTGACCAGCTTGGGTGTGGGCCTGAGGGCTGTTTTCAGGTCTCAGGTTGCCCACAGCTCCATGGACCCAACATCCCAGCAAGGCTGGCTGGAAGCAGGTTTCTGGAGTTTATTTATCTTCTATAATTGATACACTGTTCCTTTAAGCTGAGGCCTAGGCAGGTAACAAAGCCTCCTGTTGGCTTCAGCTCCATGGCTTCTATAATTTAAAGAATTTTGCCTTAGTTAGAGGTCCAGCCAGCCTAGGCAGGCAGTCCTCCATTGCTGGTGCAACGGAAGCCTGCTGTTTACTTTAACTCTGTGACTACCGGCCTCCATCTTGGCTGGGTTAATTTGCACACAGCCACTCTGATTGACTGGTGGGCATGGCTTAGGCATCCCAAAGCAATGGTCAATTTCAATATTACTCTTTTATTAGATTAGATATTTCTCTTGAAGTTTTATTAAAAGGCTAATAAAAGGTTAACAAATGCATATGGATTGAAAGAGAAGGTATTCAAATAGGACATGACAACAGAATTTCTTGAAAATGAACTAGCATTGGCTGATGAAGCAGGATAAAAGAAGTAATAGCCTGGGGGAGGTTGATAGGGAAGAGGGAGCTAGTATACCCAGCAAAATCCCAGAGGGTTGGCCAGTAGAACAGAGTGGATCTGCAAATGCAAGGTTTATTTAAAGTTGAAAACAAAATCAGAGTTCTCTCCTACCACCTCTGCTATAAACACATAGTGCTTACACTTTTCTATTTCTTTGTTGTCTTATAAAAACCTGAGTCTTAGATCATGTATTGTAGCAAATATGACTGAGATTTTCCTTAAGAATTGTTCTTGTGGCTGTCTATTTTGCTGCTGTTGTGCTTGTTTTCATTTGGCTTGTTTTTAATAACTTCCCTGAACTTAATCTGTTGGATCTATTTTTTTTCCTGCTACATGTGGCTACTGATGTTTCTGTTCAGTTTTAAAAAAGCTTTAATTTTTAAATTTTAGTGGTTCTCTGGGTCTGCATAGCTCACTAGTCATCGATGGGTGTTCACAAACACTTTCAGCCAGTAAGCTTTCCCCTGTCCGCTGATGGATCTGCACATGGGGTTGGAAACACATAAAAAAAATTCAGACAGTTGTCAAATGTTCAGATTTACCTTCTGCTGGGTCCCTCTTGGAGGTTTCCTGCAGATCTGCAGGGCATCCAAGTCAACTGGGGATGTGTAGGTAAGGTAGCCAGGGACCTCTTGCACAGTCTCCGGGACAGCAGGGATCTGTGGAGTACCTCCAGCCCCTTTGGCTCTCTCATTTCCAGGTTCTCCTTGTCACATTCTGATTAGTCAAGTTTACTGCCCACCACAAGTAAGACTGCAACTCAGGGTAATAGAGCCATGGGCTGTCATTATTTGTATCTTACTGTGTCTGCTACTTTCATTCACAACTTGATTGGGTATGGGTTTTCTGCTTGCGGTACCAAATTAGTTCATTCCTCTCTAGCAGTGAAATTGCTGTTTTTTATGTCCAGCCCTTTCTTGGAAGTGGTTTAACACTGACCCATCTGAAACAGTGTAAGGGGAAACTGTGGATATAGGCACACGTTTGGTCAAGAATGCCACAGCCTACCCAGTACTTATCTTAATTTTTGCAGTTTAACCATGAACTAATATTTCTTTTTTTGGTTAATCCTCACCCAAAGGTAGTTTTTTTCCATTGATTTTTAAGAGATAGTGGGGAGGAGGGGAGTGGGAGACAAACATCAAAGTGAGAGACACATGAATTGATTGCCTCCTGCACATGCCCAACCAGGGCCAGAGATTGAACCTCCAACCCAGGTATGTGCCCTTGACCAGAAATTGAACCTGTGACCCTCAGTGTGGGGATTAATTCTCTAACCACTTAGCAATACTGGCAAGGGTACATGAACTAATATTTCTTAATTTTTTGTTTGCCTCTGATTATTTTCCAGAGCACTGAATTTATTATTTTGGACTATTCTTCCTTCAGTTTTATTTATCGGAGGCTAGGATTTGACAGTCTCTTCATTCTTTCATATCCATATCCCTCACCTTCATTTTAGAGAGGTATTTTTCTTGGATATAAGATTTTGTATTAACAATTGTTTTTCTTTCTGTACACTAGGATGCACATCTAATATCTTCAAGGTTGCACAGTTTATGATGAGAAGTCTACTATAATTTTTATCTTTGTTCTTCTGCATGTGATATGCCTTTTGTCTCTGGCAACCTTTAAGATTTTTTCTTTGCTGTTGGTTTTCAGAAGTTTGTATATGATATACGTGTGTGTGTGTGTGTATGTGTGTGTGTGTGTTATCCTACTTCATGTTATCTAAGGTCCTTCAATCTTTGCTTTGGTATGTGTCACTAATTTGAAGGAATTCTTAGTCATTATCTCTCCACTAGGTTTCTGCCCTGTGTTCTCTGCCATCTTCTATCATATTCAAAATTACAGAAATTTTGTTAGTCCATTTGCTATTATTCCACGACCCTTAGATACTGTGCTCAATGTTTCACTCTCTTTTTATTTTTACATATTATTTCAATTTAGAAAATTTCTGTTGGTGACAAATTGGGTTCAAATGATTTTATTCTCAGTTATACCGACACTACTAATGAGCTTATTTGTGGCATAAGGCATTTCTCTTACAATATCATAAGATTTTTACCTGATTTTTCTTCTCTCTCTGCTGAAATTCCTCATATGCTTATTATGTTTTTATATTACAGGCTTTAATTCACTAATTGCATCTTTTATTTCAGTTTTGTTGAGTTATAATTGACATATAATGCATAAGATTAAGGTGTATAACATGATTATTTGAAATACGAATATATTGCAAAATGATGACCATAATAAGGTTAATTAACATATCTATCACCTCACACAGTTACCTGTTTTGTGATGAGAACTTTTAAAAAAATCTTTATTGTTGAAAGTATTACATAGGTACCCTTTTTCCCCCCATTGACTCCTTATTTCCCACCCCACCTCCCATCCTAGGCCTTCAAAACCCTATTGCCTGTGTCCATGGGTTATACATATACGCATATAAGTTCTTTGCTTGCTTTCTTCCCGCCCACCCACCCCACCTTCCCTCTGAGATTTGACATTGTGTTCCATGCTTCTATGTCTCTGGATCTATTTTGTTCATCAGTTTGTTTTGTTCATTAGATTCCACATATGAGTGAGATCATGTGATACTCATCTTTCTCTGGCTGGCTTATTTTGCTTAGCATAACACTCTCCTGGTCCCTTTATGCTGTCTCAAAAGATAAGATATCCTTCTTTATTTACTGCTGCATAGTATTCCATTGTGTATATGTACCACAGCTTTTTTATCCACTTATCTACTGATGGGCACGTGGGCTGTTTCCAGAGCTTAGTTATTGTAAATTGTGCTGCTACAAAGATAGAGGTGCATACATAGTTTCTGACTGGTGTTTGGGTTTCTTAGGATATATTCTTAGAAGTGGGATAACTGGGTCAAATGGCAGCTCCATATTTAATATTTTGAGGAAACTCCATATTGTTTTCCATAATGGCTGCACCAGTCTGCATTCCCACCAGCAGTGTATTAGGGTTCCCTTTTCTCCACATCCTCGCCGGCACTTGTCATTTGTTGATTTGTGGATGATAGCCATTCTGACAGAGGTGAGGTGATACCTAATTGTAGTTTTAACTTGGATCTCTCCAATGATTATTGACTTTAAGAACTTTTTTTCATATGTCTCTTGGCCATCTGTATATCTACTTTGGAGAAGTATCTATTCAAGTCTTTTGCCCATTTTTAAATTGGATTGTCTTCTTTTTGTTAAGGTGTATGAGTTCCTTATATATTTTGGATGTGAACCCTTTATCAGATGTATCATTGACAAATAGGTTCTCCCATTCAGCGGGCTCCCTTTTAGTTTTGTTGACAGTTTCTTTTGTTGTGCAAAAATAAATATTTTGATGTAGTCCCATTTGTTTATTTTCTCTTAAGTTTCCCTTGCCTTAGGATATATATCCTCAAACATATTGCTATGAAAGATGTCTGAGATTTTTGCAGTCTCTTGTTTCTTCTAGCATTTTTATAGTTTCATGACTTACATTTAAGTCTTTTATTAATTTGAGTTTTTCTTATGTATGGTGTAAGTTGGTGGCCTAATTTCATTCTTTTTGCATGTACTTGTCCAATTTTCTCAACACCATTTATTGAAGAGACTGTTAATTCCATTGTATGTTCTTGCCTCCTTTGTCAAATATTGAGTATAAAGGTTTGGGTCAATTTTTGGGTTCTCAGTTCTGTTCCATTGATCTATATGCTTGTTCTTATATCAGTACCAGGCTGTTTTGATTACAGTGGGCTTATAGTATAACTTGATATCTTGTATCATGATTCCCCCAACTTTGTTCTTGTTTCTCAAGATTGCTGCAGCTATTCAGGGTATTTTATGGTTCTATATACATGTTTGGACAGTTTGTTCTAGGTCTGTGAAATATGCCATTGATATTTTAATAGGGATTGCATTGAATCTATAGATTGCTTTGAGTAGTATAGAGATTTTAATGATGTTAATTCTACTAATTCATAAGCACGGTATATTCTTCCACTTATTTGTATCTTCTTCTATTTCTTTTTTCAGTGTTCTATAGTTTTTTGAGTACAAGTTTTTTATTTCCTTGGTTATGTTTATTGCTAATTATCTCAATTGTTTATGCTACAATGGTAAATGGGATTGTATAGTTTCACTTTCAGAGAATTCATTAGTAGTGTATAAAAATGCCATTGATATCTGCATGTTACTTTTGTATCCTGCTACACAGCCAAATTCCTTTATTTTTTATTATTTTTCATTTAGTTAAATTGTTTGAGGTGACATTGATCAACATGAACATATAGGTTTTAGATGTGGGTTTCTATGTTACAAGATCTGTATTTTGCATTGTGTGCCCACCCCCAAATGTCAAATCTTCTCCTGTCACCTTATATTAGGACCCTCTGATCTCCTGAGCACCTTCCCTCTGGCAACCACATGCTGCTGTTTGTGTTCATAAGTTTCAGTTTTATATCTCACATATGAGTGAAATCATATGATTCTTAGCTTTTTATGACTGACTTATTTCACTTAGCATAATGTTCTTAACGTCAATCTATGTTGTTGTAAATGGCACTATTTCATCCTTTTTTATGACTGAGTAGTATTCCATGTGTATATGTACCACATCTTCTTTATCCAGTCCTCTATCACAGGACACTTTGGTTGTTTCTATGTCTTGGCCACGATGAATTATGCTGCAATGATCATTGGGGTGCATATATGTTTGCAAATACATATGTGATTTCAGGGTTTTGGGGTATATATCCAGGAGTGGAATTGCTGGTTTGTATAATAGCTTTATTATTAATTTTTTGAGGAATTGCCAGTTGCTTTCCATAGTGGTTGTACCAGTCTACATTCCCACCAGCAGTGAATGAGGGTTCCCTTTTTTCCACAACCTCTCCAATACTTGTTGTTGCTAATGGCCACTCTAAAAATGTAAAGTGGTATCTCATTGTAGTTTTGATTTGCATTTCCCTAATTGCCAGTGAGGTTTGAACATATTTTCATATCTATTGGCTGTTCATATGTCTTCTTGGGCGAGGAATATTTTCAGGTCTTCTGCCCACTTTTTGATTGCATTGTTTGTTCATTTGGTGTTGAGATTTTTAAAATATATTTTGAAATCAAACCTTTGTCAGAGCTACTGTTTGCAATATCGTCTCCCATCTGGTTGGCTGCCTCTTTGTTTTGTTGTCAGTTGTTTTGTTGTGCAGAAGCTTTTTAGTTTGATATAGTCCCATTCATTATTTTTGCCTTTACTTCCCTTCCCTTGGGGTCAAGTTAATAGAATGTTCTTTAAGACCCAGATCCATAACTTTGGTACCTATATTTTCTTCTATTGTATTGGTTGTTAAAGCTCTGTAGTATAATTTGAAGTCAGGTAGTGTGATAACTCCAGCTTCATTCTTTTCTCTCAAGATTGCTTTGACTATTCAGGGTCTTTTGTGGTTCCATACAAATCCTTGAATCCAAGAAGCAAACAGAACATATAGTTACCTCAATCCAAAGAGGCCCTCTCCAAGGCACTTGGCATTTAAACTGTCAAAAATTGAGGATGAAGAAAAAAGTTCTTAAAATAGCCAGGGAAAAGAAGGAAGTGACCTACAAAGGAAAACCCATCAGAATTTCATCTGACTTCTCAGCAGAAACTCTACAAGCCAGGAGAGATGGGGATCAAATATTCAAATGTCTGAAAGAGAAATAATATATCAAGCACCCCCTGCGAATCAGTCACAGAGGGAGACAGTGATTCTACTGCAGTAGTTTCTGGTTTACAGATAATATGCTCCTGGAGTCAACTGAGAACCCAGGAGAAGAACATATCAGCGGTTGTGAAGATTTCCCTTGTGTTTGAAGATCCTCACAAACTCTATGTTCTCTCATGAGGCCACATTCAGATTTTAGAAGTTTGTTAACAGTTTTTTTTAATCCTAACCGAGGATATATTTTCATTGATTTTTATATGTAGAGAGGAATGGAGATGATAGATGATAGATAGATAGATGATAGATAGGTAGGTAGATAGATAGATAGATAGATAGATAGATAGATAGATAGAAATATATATATATATATATATATATATATATATATATATATATATATATATGGAGAGAGAGAGAGAGAGAGAGAGAGAGAGAGAGAGAGAGAGAGAGATGAGAGAGAAATATTAATCAGTTGCACCCCGACCGTGAATCAAACCTGCAACCTAGGCATGTGTCCTGACCAGGAATTGACCCTGCAGCCTTTTGGTAAAAGGGATGATGCTGCAACCAATGAGCCATTTGGCCAGGGCTTGTTAACAATTTTTATTTGAACTCTTCTTACTGGCAAATGCTTGCATCTGTCACTCCTTGGAGGCATCAATATTTTTCCCTAGGTCACACCCTTTGTTCGTGAAACAGGGGACATCCAATTTTACTTCTTTTCTAGTGATAACTATTCTTTAAATGATGTACCACTTGTTTCTCTCAAACCAATTTTTTTTTATTCAACTACATATTTTACACAACATAATAAAGGGATTTGGATGGTATTTCACAATTGTACTGAGTCTTATTGTATTCTGAATATTTGAGCAGGAAGATACTTAAAATGCAACCTCCTGTGAAGGGAGAGAAATAGTCTTTCTTACTGAAAGTTTTCTGAGCATTATATTATGTTAATAGAGGCACCCTGTGCTTTCTGGCTTGTGCAGTTGGGTTATATGTCTGCAAAATAAATTTATGTTGACAATAACATGGGCAATTTTATAAATTGCAAACACATTAAAGACAAATATTAACTATTAGATTAATAAAAAATTCAAGGAAACAGAAGAAAACAGATTTTCTCTTCACAAACATTCCCAGAAATATATGTTTTTTGCACTAGTCTTTAATCATGGGCTGTGGAAAAAACAAGCAAGTCAAACTTCAATTTCTACTAATTGGGTAAAATTTTCTAATTTTGATGCTTATTTTTTTATTTTAAATAATCTTACATGTGTTTCTTTTATTGTAGGAAGTAATCAATATATTTTAAAAATCTTTTACTTTACTCTTACAAAAAATTAAATATTTTAAAATGAACACTCTAACAACTAAAAATCTATCATTTTTCAACTTTGATAGCCACATGAGAACTCATGTGCACTTTGTGGAGTGAATCTTAAAGGCTATGATGGATAGCTCTGAATAAAATAGTGTCATGTGTGTAATTTCTGCATGATCTACTTTGTTTTTCTGTTAAATACTGATAACCGCTTAAAAAGGGTGAATTCCAAGTTTAAAATTAAAAGCTCATTTGGTGTATGTTTATAATAATCTAATAAATACTGGTACTGTCTTTTTTTTAAAAAACTTTCTCATTTATTATCGTCATCTGCTCCAGACTATATTCAGTGTAGTATGTTTATCAACTGAAATAATATCAAATGAAATAGCTTGCAGATCAAACTTGATAATTTATTGCACGACTCTTCCAACTTTTCAGAGTGCTAAAGACACATTTCCTTTTGTTAAAAGTTGTTTATTCCATATCTTAGCTGGATGTACTTCTCAACATTGAATTTGCTTGGTCCTTAAGTACACATGTTTATTATTGACTTTATCAAATACTAGAGTCCCAGTTCACAGAATTCATGCACTGGGGGAGGGGAGTCCTTCAGCCCAGCCTTATCCTCTCGCAGTCCGGGACCCATCGTTCCTTACTGCCTGCCTGCTCGCTGCTCCTTACCACTTGGCTCACTGCTCCTTAGCGCTTCCATGGAGGCAGGAGAGGCTCCTGCCACTGCGACTGTGCCTGCCAACCAATTCATGCATGGGTGGGGTCCCCAGGGAGGTGGAGAAAGGCTGGAATTCGATCAGTCCTCCGGTCAGGTGGTGGGACGCCCTTGCTGGCCCAGGATCTGGATCCATTCTGCTGACGTTCACATGGGTTGTTGGGAAGCACCTGGCAGCCGCTTTTATGTTCTTTCTTCCTTGCAGAGCGTCTAGGGAGGGGAAGCAGCCACTGTGCCTGAGGTCAACTTCCAGGAGGCTGGCTCTGTCAGCATTGTGCTGGTGGCGCTGGTACATCGGTGCCTGGCCCATTCTCCAGAGGTTGGACCTGCAGGATTACTGAGGGAGTGAGTGGCTGCCACTGTGCTGGTGGGCTGCTGGGATGGGTTGGTCAGCTGAGCAGCACTCTTGCTGTGGAAGCGCACTGACCACCAGGGGGCAGCTCCTGCATTGAGCGTCTACCCCCTGGTGGTCAGTGTGTGTCATAGCGACCAGTTGACTGGTTGTTCAGGGTTTTATATATATATAGACTAGGGACCCAGTGCACAAAAATTTGTGCATCTTGAAAGGAACTGTGGGCTGTGAGGCTGCGGTGGGCATGAGGCAGGTCTTGGCCCATCCTCCATGCTCCCACCCAACCTCTCCCGCTGCAGTCCCCCATCCCCTCTCTGCTGACAGCCCTGCTCCCGCCTCCGCTGCCACTCCCACAGCTGATAGTGCCGGCCCCGCTTGCACCTGCTGATGGCACGGAGCAATTGGGACTGGCTCCAGCAGCATGAGTGGGGCTAGTGTTGTCAGTTGGTGCGGGTGGCAGCTGCTACCCCAATCGCCCCTCCGGAGCAGGGGGAGGTGGAGAAACCCTCAGGGGTGACTGGGTCTGGCAGCCACCGCTCACACCCGCTGATTGATTGGGGCCAGCACCCAGTGCTAGCAGAGGTGAGTGCTGGGTGGGACCACAGCATGCAGGAGCAAAGAATTTTCAGCAACCATCAGAGGCTTGCCCCAATGACAGCGACTGGCACCCTGCCTTGGTCTGGCACCCTCACTCACCTGCTCCACCATCCTGTCACGGCCAATGCCAGCCTTGTTCAGCACTCTGCCACCTGCTGCCAGTGCCTGCCATGTTCTGTGCACACCCCTGGTGGTCAGCGCATGTCATAGCGACCAGTTGTTTGGTTGTTCTGTTTGGTCTATTTGCATATTAGGGATATTTCTTGTCAATTTGTGACAGTTGAAAAACTGGATCCTAATTTCTTAAAAGATAAATATAGTATGATTATCTAAAACATGCAAAAACAAGTTTTCATCATAACTTTAATACAATTTAATTGGTCACATTTTTTTGGCATAAAAACAGAAAGTTTAGACTATCAAGATCAAGTCTGAGGTTTTCATAGAGATTACCTTTTAAAACATTCTGTGACTATTCAGACTCAGTTTATTTGATGTCGGGCTAAATAAACAAGAACAACAATAATAAAAACAAAACACCAAATCAAAGTCCTGTTGACTCTATGCTTGGAGTTTTTCTTTTTGGTACCATTACATAGCATTACAGCAATAAGCTCTTCAACCCAAAATTGCTTAATATGTGTTATGGTTAGGCCAATTCTAGCTTTCAAGTATTCTTATTTTCTATTTTAGAGGAACTTGATTTAAATTTGTGCATTGCCAAGGGAAAGGAGCCAAGAACATGGATAGAGAGATAAGACTGATGTAACAGTAATCCCCTCTATGACTTTTTTTCCTTGAAAAGCAGCCTTTTAAGCTTTATTTTTCATAATAATATCCATGGAGAAATAGTATAAAAGTGAGTAGAAATTTAGCCTCCTTTGTAGCACTCACGGGTAAAGCGGATGATTAACGAGTGTAGCAGACAATGTCATAGCAAAAGAGAGTCCATAGAACTTAAACAAAAGTGCATTCAGAATTTCCGAGGATTCCCAGGGTCCATAGTAGGCCTTCATCGTGCCTGTCCACTGTTTCTATTTTTTGAGTAGATTTATAAACACAGCACCACATATTTTCACGTGGCTTATTGCCCAGGGGCAGAATTAGATTTACTGCACTGAAACTGTGAAGCTTGTGAGTTTTGGGCAAGGGCTACAGAGAAGTAAGTAGTGTAATTGTTTTTGTGGAGTGACCGTGGGACCTCCTCTGTTCTGAATTACACATGGCTCAACCCTTTGACCTAACCAGATTCAGCAATGGCTGGCAGAACTCTGAAAGCTGTGCTGAAAGGGTCCATCACTGACAAACTGGAATGTTATCTGTCAGGCGAGATGTGGGCCAACAACCACATTAAACTATAGTAATTACTAGTGAGACCACGTTGTGACCACCTCAACTTCATTTAACCCATCATCATATCATCATTATTTCAGCACGAAGTGCCAGGGTGGAAAAATTTTGGAAGCCAAATGTAGCATGGATAACTTTCATTACCAGACATTTAAAATTTTGGATCATCTTCAAGGATATTTTGCCAAATTATCCAAGCACATTATGATTTTTAAAAAATACATAAGGCTTGAGAAACGCTATAAGCTATAATTAAAGTTTTTCATCTCAATGAGTTTAAAGTCTTTACAAATAGATAATAGCCTACTGATATATTTCCTCAAAGGAATTAATGCTAAGGGATATGCAGAGAAATTCTAGTAAAGGTTGGAGAGAATTATATGTGCTGATATTTTTGCATTTATGGAGAATTTATCTATATTTCTCTGTATCTACATATGTATGATTTCAAAATCATCCACTTGGAATTTTATTTTCAATTCAGTTGGTTACACGTTAAATGGCAGTATAAGCAGAGAATTTAGTTTACTGTCAGTCACGTGACGTTATTTCCCAAATTGGTCATATTTATGAAACATGTCTGTAATTTTATATACATGCATACATACAGATGCCAAATTTTACAAATTAAAGGCCTCTATAGGTATTTTACACTTACAACCAATTAGAAATAATTTAGCATTTACATTTTTCTTTCTCATCTCTGGTAACTTGGGCTTAATATTAACTCGATTCTTGGTTACATGACATTTAAAATTTCTTTAAAGAATGAGCAACTTTAATTACATTTTTCAGACATTTTATTCTTTAACTCTAAGGACTCTAAAACACAAGCAGAGGTAGGTCCCTATGAGATCATTTACAAACGAAAAAGAAATCACTATAATACCCTATAAAGCCTCCCCAAAAAACAAAACAAAACGGCATTTAGCTACCTTTATTCTCATTAGCAGTAAAGAGTTTGCTCTCTCCATAATCTAACATGCAATGCTTAGAGCAGACAGGTGCAAATTGCAAGCTGTTTCACTTTGGCTGTTATCCCCTAAATCGACAAAGTAATAGACTGGGAGAACAAAAAAGGTTCCAGCTCAAGCTGCATAAATGCAGACTTAACAAGGACACACCAGCTGGCTAGGAGAAGTCAATGCAGCAAATTCTAAATATTATCTTTACGCCACTTGCCAAGAAAAACGGCTTCGATAACACCCGCGCCTTTTATTATTGAAACGATGTTCCTTCAACATTTGCCTTTATTGTAAAGGCGACACTGTGGTGGAAGCAATGGCAACAGAAGCCAACATACCTGTTCCTGTTTAGCATCATTACACTCCTCTCAGCGATTCAGGCATGATTAGCTTCCTGGAGGTGGACCAGATTGACAGGATTTTTATCCAGGTCTTTTTTTTCCTTTTTCTTTTTTTTGTGGCTGATGCAAGCAAAGCCCCCAGAGCAGTGAAACAACAAAAACAGCCACCACCCCCCCCCACTCCTCTCTAATGTGATAAATCTGCTGAGCTAGGTAGGCTGCAGGACAGAACAGTTGTTCGTAGTAGAAACACCTACATGTACTTCATGGGAGAGACATGCCGTGCCAATATGTTTAGGAATCTAAAATATGTGCTTCTGAAAAGGATCCTAACTTGGTCATTCCAAAGTTGCTTCTCTTTGTGACTTCCCAGTGTGCACTGGAACTGCTGTCTGGAAGAAGTAACTAACTCTGAGGCCGCTGTGTGATCTTACTGTGCACTCAAGGGGAGGGAGACAGCCCCTTGTTTACTCCGGGACAGAAGAAAACAGCTAGACACCAATGAGGGCTGACGGTTTCATGAAGCACAATTGGTTGATCCCAGATGCAATCTGACTGCCCTGGACCGAGCGATGATCTGTGCAGTATGCAGAATCCATTTCCTTGCTGGTCTGTGCCCAACGGCCTCGGAGCAGCGCTGCCTGTGCCCCTGGCCATGGTTTCGAGTGCAAACAGAGCCGAACTCTGCGCTGTGGGACCCGATTTCTTCTGACAACAATCACATTCTTTTAAAAGCGTCGTAGTTTTGCTTGTCGTTGGTTATAAATGAATTTGTGGTGGTTGTTTGTGTTCGCTACTCTATCATAAATTTCTTTTCAAGTTGAGAGTTTGGAATCAAAAGATATTTGTTGGTTTTTAATGAAAAGGGAAAATATCAAAAGCACTGTTGGTTCTTACAAATTTCAGACAGTTTTATTCTTTTCACTTTAAACCACAAAATATGACTTATAGTTACATTTAATAGGATAAGCTTACAAAAAAAATTAAGATCTGATTGGTCACTATTTAAGCATGAAATGTGGTATCAGAAATTGCTCGTTTAGATTAGATTTAGGGTTAGATCATATTATATCAATTAAATGGCAGTGTGAAGGGGAAAAGTCAAAGAGTTTGCTCATAGTAGTTTTAGCTAAGATTATTGTAAATATTTTGCTTTTCTTCAGAAATAAGCATATATCAATGAGGAAGAAGATACTGATGACTAAATTTTGTTTCTTATTTAAAATTTGAACAATACAGGTATTTAATAAGTTAATGTGGATATGTTAAAAGTAATAACATTACTCAAACAAACTACCTTAAGTGGTAATGAATGAAGGAATTGATGTAAAATATTAGTGAAGGCTTATTTTGTATGAGCTAAAGAGACAAAAATCCCATCAAGAAAGAAGGAATCTGCTTGGAAAGAGGCTGGGGAATAGGGGCTGAGGTGTGGGGTGGTGCAGCAATTGACATGCTGAAGGATGCCCATGAGTGAAGGAGGGAGGAAACTGACTAAAGAGAAATCAGAAATCACTTCCAGTTTACTCTTGAACATGTGTCAGTAGAAAAGAGGTCACAAATCATAAACCACCACTTGGCAGTCTTCTCAAAGAACTTCTCTCTCATGCATACAATCAGACTTTGCTTTTCTTTTAAATATTTTAAATATGCGAACTTGTGAAAATATCTTTGATACCTTCTTAACAGTAGAGAGCAAGTACAACATTTCATCTGAAGTCCTTAGTAAGGAAATGCAGTCTATTAGTAGGCTACATCCGTCTATTTAAAAGCATGTTTAACACTGGCTGAAAGGAGTGAAGTATCAAAATTCCCGAACCATGTCAAGGAAACCAGAATCTGCTGTTCCCTCCGATGGAGCCTGTGACAGAAACAGTCACACTTCAACCTTTCTTAATGGAATTAAGGAACATTTAGTGCAGTTGTCAACTGCTGGTTTTAAAAGTTCACTGAGTTTTTAAGAATATAGTTTAATCTTTTTGTATGAAAAATGGATAAGGTATACAAGTTAGTATAATTTATTTTCTATTGTTATTAAGCATGTTTAATGTGTGAGCCTATAACTGCATTTTAGTAATTTTTAGGATTTGTCTTAGATTTTGAAACAACCTTCTAGATGTTATTTGTATCTTTAGAGCAATTACACAGAATATATTATTCTACACTAACTATGGATGTAAAAATAAAATATCAGAATTCCTTAATTTTAAAATTATTGGTCTTTTCTTTAAATATGATTTGTTATGCATTTTTAAAAGAAAAATTTTAAATGTTAAGGTGTTTTTGTTTTTGTAATTTTTACCCATGTAGGTAGGTTTCTTCTCTTCACCATCTTAGAAAAATTTAAAGATCTCTTGAATATACTTTTTCCTCAGTTTGGTTTATGGTGGTATGAAATAACTGTTTAACCTATTGTATGCTAAATGTTTATTTCGTGTTTCAAAGAAGAGCTTCTCAGAAAACAGGCCCTGCATTTTGGTTGGATACATAGTCCATATGCACGTAAATCTTTAACTGCCCTCTGATATGATGCTATTATGCACCCTATAATGTTATAATTTAATTGCTTAAGATACGATAATAATGAAATATTTTTTGAAAGAAACCAGATTATTGTAAACATTTTAAGTCAAAATGGGAATACTAAAAGTGTTAGGAAATCTATGAAAAGCAATGACCTAGAGCTTGAAAGTGGACATGGCGTTTTGTTATTCTGAATCCAGTCATCAGAAACTTCATCTAATGAGTTGTCTGATAGGGAACTATCTTTACATATGGCCATGGTTTGCTTGTTTCTGCATTATTTGTCTTTCTTGCTTTTTCCCCCTTATTAGACCTAAATTTTATAATTCAATCTGAATTTGGGCATTTCTACTACAGATATGTTTTAAATTTAGTCTGACAGTTAGCAAGTACCCATTTGGAATTTGTAAGAGTCTGAGAACTCTAATAATATGGCTGGCTATTCATTTTCATTTTTGACCATTTATTACACATTCTAATATTAATGGCTTTTCTCATCACATAATGAATTCTGCTTTTCAGTGATGTGGCATCTTATGAAATTTTGTAAGTCCCATAAGAGTATGAAACTATTGGCACTTCACATTATTTTGACTTTTACTGAAATTTAAGAAGATTGGATCATATTTATCCCTGACTAGTTTTAAATAAATAATAAATTCACAGTCTGGAACCTTGCAGTTTAAAACAAATATGGATACAAGCAAGAACAAAGGCTTAGCACATACAGGTTTTCTACAAGATAATTCTGTTTTACCTAAACAAAGTAGCATTGCAGCATAGTCTCAACAAATGCCATTCCTGCAGCACAAGTTTCTCAGGGCAAATATCCCAACATTCTTAATTCGTGATGGCTCTTTGCATTAATTAATGATAACAACAAAATATTTTAATGTAATCTTCATTTGGCATTTGTATTAACTTTTATTATTCTACTTTATTTAATTCTCCCTCTTCTGTTGTTCAATTAGGATTTGACCCCTTTAGTAGAGATGTAAATTAAATGACATTTCAATGCCATCCCATATTTAAAATACTGTGTTAGTTGTGGATCATAAATGATGATCTTCATTCTTTAGCTAATTTATTCATTTAACAATTTCCCTCCAGAAGTTTCAGCAGAATGCTCTGAAGCAAACTAAGCAGAAGAAATCCAAGTCGGCTGAATTTCTGATGGGTGAGTCTTGCTTGATGAGTTATTGCTCATAATTTGTGTAAGGATTAATTAACTAATTACAGACAAATGGCTGTGGGCGAAATTTTGCTCTTGCTTGTCAGGGTGCAATTTGTAATTATTTTAATCATTTATCCTTTTTTTTAAGAGTTAATTTTAACCTAATTCTGTTTGGTGACATTTGAGGATGATACACTTGAGTCCTTCTGCACAAGCATTATTAGAAGGAATTTTTTGCTTGTCACTGGCATGTATTTTGCTATAGTATGATCTTCTGACTTCCTTGTTTTCTTCTAGTTAAAGAAGACAGAGAAGCTATGGAAGGCATTGGAAACCCAGCTGTTAACATGAGCAGCCCCGACTCTCAACATAGCAGACTTCAGAAAAGGAAGTTATTAGATGTGACTTGCTGGATCGCACCCTTGCAGCTCACCAACTAAAGCGCAGGCTGCTAGCCTCTGCTGAACTGAGAGATGTACTTCAGTCTCGATTATCTTCATGTCTGTACAGTCTGTGACACTTGCTATGCTCCTGATCTAACCTGGGCATCTTGGAGCCAGCATTCCATTCCAAGGTGTCTGCACAGACTTCCTTGGGGGCTCTGGATGTAATGTGACAGGACACACTGAGGACCTGCTTTGCCATTGGTATGCAGGCTGTCATTTCACATATGAAGGTTGCTGAGCAGTGGATCCACTCTTATCTCAGGGAGCTGAGGTGGAACAGGTTCAACCTCAGGACATAACGTTCTGGTGCAGATAGGAGATTAAAGCTGCCACTATATTTGTAAATTGTTGCCACCCCACTTTGGGCTTCAGAGCTGGATGCTCTTATTCTTCACAGGAGAACATAGTTTCTTGATATGCTTAGACATCTGTCCCAAGAATTTGAAAATAAATACAGAAAGCCTATTTTAGTATTTAGAATTTCTCTTCAGAAATTCATCTTAACTAATAGTTTCCTTGATTTTCTGTCATAGGACTATTTCCAATAGTTAACTGTAAGAAGAATTGTTCTTAAGTAAGAGGAATAGGACTTTGCATCAGATTGATACAAGAAGAAGTAGATTGATCTTCTTCTAAGCTTTGACGTATTTGCTGCCAAGAAGGAAAAATTATTCTGTACCCACAAAGAAAGAAGTCATTAAAACTTGCTGTCTTTGCTCTTATCTTCATCATTGAACAAGACAAAAGGCATCAGAATTTAATGACCAGATAGCTTATTGAGAGGGAACTGTCTGAGGTAATGAGGCATGAGCTGGCACAGATGTGTTCTCTGCTAGTCCCACTTAGCAGCCTCATCATGATTTCCACCTATACAGGACAGGCAGTCCAGATCCCACTAAGTTATCGTGATGCACAGAGCATTTGTTTAGGAATTTTGAGATCTAAGGCTCAGGGGAAATTCGCCAGCCTCTAGATTTCTGCATTCTACATTGTATCATGCATGTCCAAATCAATGAATTTTTTCTTGGCTTATTCTCCTTGCTTGTGTCTTTGTGTTTTTCTATAAGTCTATATAAAGTGGCAGGATGCAGCACTATCAATAACAACAACAACAACAACAATAACTGCCATTATTGAGTGCTTATTCTATTTTAGTCACTATACTAAGCATTTTCTGTTCATATTTCCTTAGAGTGGCATATCAGGGTATATATCCAGCTACTGCAGTAAAGGCCACACTAACAGAAGCTTAGACATGCTCTAGTACCTTTCTACTTTGTTGCCATGTAATCCCTAAGCTGTAGTTCTCATCTGCATGGTCTCAGATAACTTGATATCAGTTGAATGCTCTAAGCACTGGGTTGGGAAGAAGACCACATACAGGTAGTTACACACATCATTTCTCTTATATCTCTCTTGTTAGAAACTGGTCTCATGGCTACGTCCAGCTGCAAGAGCGGCTAGGAAATGCTATTCCCTGGGACATGCTTCAAGCTGAAATTAGAGAGTTCTAGAAAGAAAGGATATATTTTGGAGTTAACTAGCAGAATGTATACCAGGTATGTTTTACCATTTACTCATTTTATATATGAAAAAATCAGGGTTGCAACTCAACTAAAGTAAGAAAGAGAATAAATGGTAGGATAAGGGACTTGGTAGTACCAAGACTTGTTTGACTCTGGCCTATGCATTCCATTCTTCTGCTGTTTAGCTTTTCTCTTTTTTAAGGGAGACCTTACTAGATATAGGGACAGTGCATTGTGAGTGAATATCAGGATAACATCTAGAGAGTTTACTGACATATTCATAAGGAAGGGTCTAACATTGGGTTAGACACTCAGGATCAGCAACCTGTTAGTTTGGCAAAGAAAATATTGGCAAGGCTGGCTGATGCTCAGGAAGATGAATGGAGACGTAGGGCTCTGTGGCATTCCTCTGGCTCCTTCAATTCTTGATTCTGAATATAAACTTCAGCCGAAGGGTGTTTTTCAGATCTTTGATTCCTTTGCTGGGCATTTAGTCTTTCTATTGAGCTAGGGTATTTCAGTGTTAGATCCTGAAGAGAAAGATGTTTCCCTTAGCCCAAATGAAGGATAGAAGAGGCCTATTTTACAAATATATATTCAACAGAGGTGTTAGATTTCTTCAGTAGGAATTTATATTTTCTGTGGGCACAAAAGACTGGAAATATATATATATATATATATATATATATATATATATATATATACACACATACAATAGACACACACACACTAGAGGAGGCCCAGTGTACAAAAATTTATACACTCACAGGGTGGGGGGGTCCCTCAGCTCAGCCCATGCTCTCTCACAGTTTGGAACCCCTCAGGGGATGTCCACCTACTGGCTTAGGCCCATTCTCTGGGAGATCAGGCCTAAGCTGGAAGTCAGACATCCCTCTGGCAGCCCAGGAGCCTTCAGGGGATTTCCACTTGCCAGCAGGGAGCAAGCCTAAGCTGCAGTCAGAAATCCTTAGAGCTGCTGAGGAGGCAGGAGAGGCTCCCACCACCACCACTGTACTGGCAGCCATCAACCTGGCTTGTGGCTGAGCAGAGCTCCTCCTGTGGTAGTGCACTGACCACCAGGGGCATCTCCTGCATTGAGTGTCTGCCCCCTGTGGTCAGTGTGTGTCATAGTGACCAGTCATTCCCAGTGGTTCTGCTGTTAGGGTCAATTTGCATATTACCCTTTTATTATATGGGATAGAGGCCTGGGTGGAGGCCAGCTGGTTTGCCCTGAAGGGTGTCCCAGATCAGGATGGGGATCCCATTGGGGTGCCTGGCAAACCTGGCTGAGTGGCTGATGGCTGTTTGCAGGCTGGCCAAGCCCCCCAGCAGGACCCTCACCCCATGAGGGTGGGGCCATCCTGGGTGAGGGGCTGATGGCTGTTTGCAGGTTGGCCACAGCCCCCAACCACCAAAGGTCCCAGCGAGGCTGGCTGGAAGCAGGTATCTGGGGTTTATTTATCTTCTATAATTCAAACTTCGTTGCCTTGAGTGGAGGCCACAGTGGCCTAGGCAGTCAGCTTCTTCCATCACTGGGTCAATGAAGCCTCCTGCTTGCTTTAGCGCTGTGGCTTCTATAATTGAAACTTTGTTGCCTTGAGCAGAGGCCACAGCCAGCCTAGGGAGGCAGCTTCCTCCATCACCAGGGCAATGAAGCCTCCTGTTTGCTCTAGCTCTGTGGCTGCCAACAGCTATCTTTGTTGGGTTAATTTGCATATAGTTGTTCTGATTGGCTGGTGGGTGTGACTTAAGATGTAGCAGAGTAACACAATTAGCATATTACTCTTTTATTAGAATATATATATATATATATATATATATATATATATATATACTAGGGGCCTGGTGCACAAAAATGTGTGCACTCGGGGCGGGGGGGTCCCTCAGCCCAGCCTGTGCCCTCCCACAGTCTGGGCCCCCTCAGGGGTTGTCCACCTGCTGGCGTGCCTGGCCAGCTTGGGTGAGGGGCTGATGGCTGTTTGTAGGCTGGCCAAGCCCCCAGTGGGGACCCTCACCCCATGGGGGTGTGGCCAGCCTGGGTGAGGGCCTGAGAGCCATTTTCAGGCTGCCCACAGCTTCCATTGACCCAACATCCCAGCGAGGCTGGCTGGAATCAGGTTTCTGAGGTTTATTTATCTTCTATAATTAAAACTTTGTTGCCTTGAGCAGAGGCCTAGTCAGGTAATGAAACCTCCTGTTTGCTTCAGCTCTGTGGCTTCTATAATTGAAACATTGTTGCCTTGGGCAGAGGTCTGGCTGGCCTAGGCAGGCAGTTTCCTCCAAACAGAGGCCTCCTGTTTGCTATAACTCCATGGTTGCCAGCCACCATCTTGACTGAGTTAATTTGCATATAGCCGCTCTGATTGGCTGGTGGGTGTGCTTTGGCTGGTGGGCATGGCTTAGGTGTCTTGGAGTGATGATTAATTTGCATATTACTCTTTTATTAGATTAGATATTTCAGAAAGGAAGAGGGAGAGAGAGATAGAAACATCAATGATGAGAGAGAATCAATGATTGGCTGCCTCCTGCATGCCCCCCTTTAGGGATCAAGTCCACAACCCAGGTATGTGACTTTGACCAGAACCTGGGACCCTTTGGTCCACAGGGTGATGCTCTATCCATTGAGTCAAACCAATTAGGGCTTAAATGTTAAGTTTTTAATGAATATTCATAGGCGGAGTACCACTTGATGGCTTGGCTGTTAAACACCCACTTAAATGAGTCATGGAAAATAATTACTCTTTTGGTATATTAGATATTGGTGACAGAGGGTAAGATTAGATCTATGAAAAGATTAACATCTATGATAAGTGTTAGGGTAGATGTAAATATTGTGAGTGCTATCCAATAGAAATACAATGTGAGCCACATATATAACTTCAAATTTTCTAACAGCCCACATTAATAAAATCTTAAAAATCAAGTGAATTAATTTTAATTATATACTGCATTTAAACCAATATGTAAAAATAACATTCTAACTTATAATCAATGTAAAATTTTATAGATATTTTATTTTTTTGTATAAAGTCTTTGAAATCTGTGTGTATTTTACACTGACAACAAACCTTAAAAGTGCTCTGCAGGTATATGTTGCTGGTTGCTATGGTACTGTGCAATGCAGTTATAGATAATTAGACTCGGAAGTCCAGCCATTCAACTTTACATGGTAGAATTTGAGGATTTTTTAGAGAAATATAACTCCCCAGCCCACAAAATGCTGCTTAACCAATACTGATGCACAGTATAATACTTACAACACTGTTTCGATTGTACTTGTCATTTCTCACATAATATATCTGATATAAAAAGTCTGGATACAAAAGGTATTCCAGAAGATAGGTTGAGTGAGTTCTTCAATGCACCAGGTATTAATGACTTCTCAATGATTTTAAAGGGCTACTTCAGATGCCAGCTTTCTTGATGCTGGTTTGTACATATGAGTCTTTATAAGGAGAGTATAATTTCTTAGGTAAGCCTATATGTATTTATTATTCTTACATGTCCCTAAAATTAGAATTCGTGTTTCCTTGTTAGTATTTGTTAACCTTGGCTGTGTCTCAGAGTGATCTGGAGCCATGACAGGAAGGAATCCTTTAGTAACAGAACTTCTGGGCGTGACTCTTAGGCAGGCATATATTCCAGAGTTTCCACAAGGCATTTCAATGGACATCTGCATTTGAGAACTACTATTATGGACTTAGTTACCATGTTTGGAAGATGAGAGTGGTCATGGGAGGTATTAATTATCATGAATGATCATTAGTTGGCCTGGTTCTGGGAAATGGGTAGAGAGAAAATTTTATAATTCAAAAGCAGAGCAGAGTGGAAGGAACACACACAAAAAAAGAAGCTTTGGATGAATAAGCCAGTAATGCTTTATCATCTGGACAAAGCCAGCCAGATATTGACATAGATAAGGGTTATACGAATGCCTTTTCTGGAACATGGTCAACATTTAAATATATAGTTTCATCTCTCCCCAAACCCAAAGGCTTGCCTTCCTTTGGGAGATCTCCAAAAACATTTGAATAATTACAAATGAAATGTGCAATTTGTGGTCTGCATACAGAAAGTTTATTTGAAATCTGTGAATTTAGGTAGTGCTAGGTATTATAGAACACAGTGTTTCTTATTACTGCAATAAAAAAGAACATTTTTATTTTTTGCCAATGTTATTATTTAGGTAAAATAGAGGAACTGTACATTTTCACTTCAGTATTATAGTTTTATAATAAATATCAACAAACTTCCACATTTTAGATGATTTTTTAAAAAGACATTAGTAAGTAATGGTAGAATTCTAGTACTACTTTATCTATCCAAGTTATTTCAAAGAAATGTACCATTATTAGATAAATAACTATTGAAATTAAGAGTAAAATGCCTAAGAGATGGATTTTCTAAAAATTAACTTTGGATAAAAAAAGAATTCAAACTTATGATGGATTGAGTTCCTTAGTATAGAAGAAAAGTGCTTAAAATAAGTACAATCGTCTGGCGCAGGCAAAATAAGCAACTACTGGGTGGTAAGATTTCAAGATCACTTATAGAGGAACCCCCAAATCCTACCTGAACACTCCCATGGGAAAGCAGTTTTAGAAGCTTGTTTGTCTGAATACTCTCGAGAGAAAATGACAGTATGCTGCAGAGCTAATGGTTGATATCATCTGCCAATGTGATTCCTTAGGTAAAACAGAGTAATCACACATTTTATTTTTACGATGGAAGAAAACACACAGCAAAGCTCCCTGCCCTCCCTGCTATTCCACGCCTCCTCCCAATCTGCTCTGCTTCTGCTTCCTCACTTGCAGTGAAAGTCTGCTAGGCTCTGCTCACACTCTTCTTTCCGTTCCTACTGACCTTTAATTTGTAGGCCAACAATTAGCAAAAACATTCAACCCTCTTTTGTAAGTTTCCAGAAGCACTTGCTTACATGTGATTTGGGGGCCACGTTTCCCCTATTCCATCTTGCCTCACACTTGTGTTTACAGTGTGTGTTGACTATTTGCCTGATGCCAGTTCTTTGCTCATTGCCAGATATGCCCTGGCCTGATATGCTTAGCTTTAGGAGAAAGGGAAGTGGAGAATGATCGTCCTTGAAAAGGGAGAATGGCAGAGAACTCAGAACTGCTTAAAATACCAAAAGAGAGAGGAGTTGGCTTAGGTTCTCAATAGGGGCTTGAGGCTGGTGAGACAAAGGAAAATATTTTATAATCTGAAAAGATAGTCTGGTGGCACTAAAAGGATAGCATGCCTGGATTTTAAGTGGTGGAAAAATGAAATGTGAGACGGACGTGAGAAGGAGCCTTGGAAAGGCTTTAGGAAATAAGAAATAAAAACAATTATAGAAGTGGATAGTAGACAAACCAATGGGGAATGATTTCATTGCACTTGGAAAGCTTATTTTTTTCTTTTTATCTCCAACTTTTACTGAAGTGTTTTCGAGTGTTCTTCCCACCCTTGCTTCTTTACTCAGAGTTCTAGAGAAGCGCATTTGACTGACCATACTTAGGCCATCAGCCTGCTTTGTGGCTTTGTCACAGGTAGGAGAAGGTGCTGCTAGCCCTTCCTGCCTTCTGTAGTTGGAGACAGGAACATGTAGTTACTGGACAATCAAGACCGTATACACTGGGAACTCGAAATTGTGATGTTATTCAGGAGGGGAAATGGATACAAGACAGCAAAATAAATCAACCAATCAACAATCTGATAAATGACCCTTATGCAGTTACTATGACTTGGATTAGTTAGAGATCATATTCTTTTGGCAATAATATCTATACAGCTCAAAATTGGAAGTGGTATATGTGTGATTAACTAGACATAAAATAATTTATACAATATTTTTTTCTTAGGAGTTTTATATATAAAACACTAAAATGTTTTATGTATTTCTCATCTCTTCTTCATTTACTAAAAAGCATATTGATTGAGGATCTTCCATTTGTCAAGCACTATGATAAACAGGGGAGATACAAAAGCGGGTACAGCAAACATGGAAGCTCTCTATGCTCATAAAGCATATTATATCAGCCAAGTTACATTGAGGGCAACTCTTGACTATAATTGACTAATTTAGAGTAATATGTCATGAAAAAAGCAATATTTTCTCATGTAAGATTTTTACATTTATTTCATAAAGTGTTTTTTTAAATTGAATGATTATTTATACATGCTTGGGCAAAACTGGAAAGGTATATGTATGTGTGTATATGCTAGCATAATTGGATCCCAGTTTAGATGACTAAAGCTGTGTTCAGCCTTGCGCTGATATTTTTGGTTTAAAATAACCAAAACAAACAATCAAACTAACAAATAAATATATATTTTGGTGAAAAACTGAGGTCAAAATTTAGGCTTTCTGATATGTCAAATATGTGGTCAATATATTAGCAATTGAATAGAAATTGCTTTTCTAAAAAATCTGTTTTTAAGGAAATATTGGATGAAATGTAAAAAAAAAAAAATACTCTGGCCATCAGAATAAGAAGTGACACAATGTCAATGAAATTCCATATTAAATTCAAACTTCGCTAAGCTCTCTTTAGCTGCCATTTGACTGGTCCATTTGTTGCATTTCCATTTTAGGAAAGACAAAGAAGACTCCTGGGAAAGAACTAATTCTATGGAAAGAGACAATCAGTCACACAAGATTGATCTCATGCAATATCTTAGGGCCAGAGAGGAAATGTAGCTTTAATTATAGTACAGTATTTGCCAATCATCTCCTGTGTTTTTGGAACCCTCAGGCATTTACTTTTGGGCCTATTCCAGAATGACTTTAATAAACACTGAGAGCTCTGTCAGTTGTTGGGGACCTCAGAAGCTCTACCTACTAACCTGTACAACGTGGAGAAATACCTTGTGAGTAGAAGACGATGCATGCCCCTTCACTTGGCGTTGCCAATGGAACATGGGAGAGACAGAGGCGTAAGTTCAAGGTTTGATCAGACCAGAGAAGATGCTAGAGAGACCACGGCATGGCCTATGAGGGCTTCTAAAGGGAATCAGGATGGAAGGTGATTGGGTTCACTTGAGGTGGCCACAGCAGTAGTTCTGGAATTGACAGCAAATGGTTTCCCTGTGACTCTGTGAAGTCGAGATGCCGCCAGTGATTTCATGAGGGTATGAAGACATTTGTGATTTGAGAGGTACTTTTGGGAACATAGAATCTTGGACAGTAGGCAACAAAGCAGAAGGCCGAGCCTTAGAGAAAGAAGGTGGCTCCAGAGAACCTGAGAGCAATTAATTTGAGTGTGTGTGATCTGAGGCTTTCTATCTTTCTAGAAGAAATGAGGGGTAGTTTAAATTAAGGGTATGAGATCTATAATAGTTGTGCTTGAGCTAGAGAAATCCTGTATTAGAGTTATACTTAAGACCCTAATTTTACTTTCATATTGGTGTGGCCATTAAAAATACTCATGTATAAAAAATTATAATAAGAGTAACATATAAGTGTACATGCTAGGTGCATACTTGAAATTGTTTTGGGAAAATATGTTATGAGAATTGTGTTTTTTTCCCATAGTGCACGTAGCTAGATTATTTTTGCAATGACATCATATAAAACTGTTTATATTATTCTCCTTTATAGATGTTTATACATTAAGGTGGAAAACAGGTGTTATATGAAATTTATAGAACATTGAATTTTTTTTGCCTTGTGACATTTCTACTGTTGATAAGAAAAAGAAAGTATATAGGAAAATCATTTACATTAGGTTTATTGAACTGACCTGGATTTGTGTCTCTAGATACCAATTGATACCTTAGTGGTTTGAATTTCTTTCATTAACTTGAGGCTAAAAAATAAATCCTCAGGGAAACATCCTTCTGTGGGAGCCCCTTACACGTCCCACGTGGTTCAGGGTTCCTGTTCAGGGTTCGAGTTCTGGAGGAGGCCGCACACAAAATGCAGAGAGAGAGACAAGAAGAAAATAAATTTGGAATAATGGGGACCAGGCGTGGCAACTTTCCACTAGTGGGTAAGATTGCCCACCACTCTGGTCTTGCTCAAAGCTTTTATTAAGGCAATGGGGAAAACAACTACATCCTTATCCTAAGGGCAGGAAATACCAACAACAAAGAGGCAACAAGAATTTACATATCAGTAACAGAGGCAGAAGGCTGCTTTAACTCTCAATGTCTCCATCTAAACAATGGGTGAATAGCTCCCCCACTATTCAGGGGAATTAAGGTCCACCAGGCTTCAGGCATATTTCTCTACTAAGTGACAATGACTGGTCTCCAGCATCCTTCCTACTAAAATAAGGAAACAGTTTATGTAAATATTAGATGGATAAAATATTTGTCAGTTTATACAAATCAGTTTAAAGGTACTCTTGTGTCCTTTTCTTAAAATGTAGCAACAGAATTCTAGAACAATGTTTGTCCAGTTGGAGAAAGAGCATTTTTATCAAGTGTTTGAGTTTTGGGAATTTCAACAGAGTAAAAACATTTAATTTGTTTTTTTCCTCAGAAGCACTACTTATCTCCAGGTAATCAGACAGATTTGTGTAAGAAATTATTTGTATTGTCTTTTTTTCTCTTCCTGTTAATGCTATAATTGAAACCATTATCAATTCTTAAACATAGTTATTTTTCTATTTTCAAATTGATGTTAGTGAAACCTTGCTATATAAATTTGTTTGTAAAATAGTATGTTTTAAAATATATATTTTTATTGATTTCAGAGAGGCAGGGAGAGGGAGAGAGAGATAGAAAAATCAATGATGAGAGAGAATCATTGCAACCTGGGCATGTGCCCACATCAGGAATTGAACCTTGACCTCCTGGGCCACACTGGTTTGGCAATGTAAAATAATATCTTATAAAATCTGCCACATGTAGTTGGTTGGAGAAAAAAGTTTTATAAGAAACCTTATTACACCAATTTATTGATGATAGATAGATCCATACATTTAAACCACTGGGTTTATTTGTATGCCAGTGAAGTTTATATACCTTTAAAATAAAGTGTCAGCACAAGAATTAGCATGATGATAAAAAGTATGGTTAAGAATCTTATAACCATAGAAATGCTAGAACTAGAGATCATATAGCTTATATTATAGGAGTACGACTTAGCCAGATAAATAGCTCCACAGTAGAAGAAGTGAGAGAAAAACTTGTTTTCTGATATTTAGTGATGCAATTAGTGTCTTAGAAGTTGGACAGGTTACTTAATAGTTTACCAATATCCTCAAATATTTGCTGAAGTTTTTTTGCTACCAGCATAAGTTGTACTGTATCAATGCAATTCCACATAGTTTTCAGACTTCATTAGACCAACATGATGACTGGAGTTTAATAGTTGCATTTCCATTTTAAGAACAATTTTACTGAAAAAGATTTTTCATAACCTTTGTATTTTATACTTCTTGGATATTTTTGTTTTCTATGAAAAAAATTTAACGGAAAGTAAGATTTTCTTTACCCTTCATTAGATTTGTTGACCAAAAACCTGATTAAAAAATTCATGAGAAGTCCTAAACCCTTTGCTTTGTGAGATAAAAACTTTAGCTGTCTATAAATAACCAGATTTTTTTAGAGAAAGGATTCCTAATTAAGATAGTTTAAACTAAATCTAATAGTCCATTATATTGGTTGCTTTCATATTGAAGTAGGATGCAGTGTGATGGAAACATTAGTATCTGAATGAACCCTTAAATACAACACATAAATATAAGTAATCTTAGATCCATGAGGAAGACATATTGTTAAATAAATGAAGGCACAATAAAAAAAGATTAGAGGGGTGACTGGTGTTTAATATCAGGTACTTCATAATTTGAAAGACACTATTTCATGTATGCATTTATTTGTATGTAGGATAATATTGCCAGTGTTCAGACTAAAGAGAAAAAAAAACCCACTTTGACATTACTTTGGGAGAGTTACATATGTGCAAAAAGGCCAATATATTTATACATAATCTTTGAATTACCAGCGCTACTTAATTGGAGTAGCATCTTGTTTAGAAATCAAGAACTTAGGGAAGTGCTTTAACTCTGAGGACTTGAAGTCCAGAGGAGCACAGGATGTATTTCTGCCTCGGAGTACTGTGGGATAAAGCCCGGCAGCAATTATGCAGGCAACAGCACTCCAGCGGTTTAAAAGTTAAAATGCCTAATAATTTACCATGGGGGAGAGCCTTAGGGGAAGAAAGAATATGGCTCAATTAATTAGTACTTGTTGGCACACTACTACCCTATTTAGATTTTAAAATCACTGATATCTCAAATACCCACAAGATTTGAAAAGGAAGTAAGAATAAGCAGTTGGGAAAGTTAATTTGTCCAACATGGCACCAGCTCTTGAACATAGTGTTAGCAGCAGATCAATTTTCACAGGTTAGACTTTCCACTAAGAAGAAAAGGGAAATGGTATTCATTGGCTATTTTTGACTCTGTTGTTGCTCATGCCTTTCACTTTGAGCTTCTGGATAAGATTAATATTCTTAAAGCCCACTGATGGATTCCTATAAAGTTTAATTTTTGAGAGTTATCTGGATCTTTATTATGGGTGATGGTTTTGTATTTGCTCATCATATCTCCAAAGTGGCTACCATTGATATTTAAGAAAAGTAATGGCTCTTACTGAGCATCTGGTTGTTTTCCAAGGTATTATTCAAATAATATAGTTCTTGTTCTAAAACTTTTTCAGTCAAATCTCATGTTTTTTATGGTATGAAATCATATTGTTGTCAGCTAATAATTATACAAAATATAATTATTTTCAATACTTTTAGCTCATGTTTTCTCTTATTTTTGTCCTGATTGCTTTGGCCAAAATTTCTGCGAGAATGTCAAATAATACTGATAGTGATGGAGGTGTGCTGGAGGGGATCAATGGGAGAAAAAAAGGGGATATCTGTCATACTTTCAACAAAAAAGAATTATTAAGAAAAATCCTATCTAATAAAAGAGTAATATGCAAATTAACCATCACACCCTCACTCCATCACTCCATCAGAAGGATGGCTGTGGCCACGAAGCTGGAGCAAGCAGAAGGCTTGCATTGTCCTGGCAATGGAGAAAGCCAAGCTTCCTGCCTGCCCTGCCGGCCGGCCCTGAGCTCCACTCAAGGCTACAAAGTTTCAATTATAGAAGATAAATAAACCCCAGATACCTGCTTCAAGCTGGGGTGGCCTCTGCTCAAGGAGGGGCTGGGAACCTCAGTTGCCAGGGGCAACCCAACCTGGGCTTCGCTTAAGGCTACAAAGTTTCAATTATAGAAGTTAAATAAATCCCAGATACCTACTTCTAGCCCACAGGCGTGGACAGCCTGAAAATGGCCTTCATCCCCTCACCCAGGCTGGCCAGGCACCCCAGTGGGAACACCCACCCTGAAGAGGCTATGGCCAGCCTGTAAACAGCCATCAGACCCTCACCCAGGCCGGTCAGGCACCCCAGCGGGACTCACCACCCTGATCTGGGATACCCTTCAGGGCAAATCAGCCAGCCCCCACCCATGTGCCAGGCCTCTATCCTGTATAATAAAAGGGTAATATGCAAATTGACCCTAACAGCTGAATGACTGGGAATGACTGGTCACTATGACACACACTGACCACCAGGGAGCAGACGCTCAGTGCAGGAGCTGCCCTCTGGTGGTCAGCACGCTCCCACAAGGGGAGCTCTGCTCAGCCACAAGCCAGGCTGCCAGCTGCCAGCCAGCAGTGGTGGCTGAAGACTCTCCCGCCTCCTCAGTAGCCCTAAGGATTTCTGACTGCAGCTTAGGCCTGCTGCCTGCTGGCAAGTGAACATCCCCCGAGGGGTCCAATTCTGCAGGCTAAGGGACCCCACCCACTGAGTGCACATATTTTTGTGCACTGGGCCTCTAGTAAATAAATAATACTGATAGTGGACATTCAAGTCACAGTTTGATTTTTGTCATTAGGTTTTGTTTCTTTGAGTTTTGTTGTTATTTTGCTTTGATATTTAGTATAATGAATCTTTGACTTAAGATAACTATTAGAAGTGTTCTTGTGTCTTTAGTTGCCTTTAATATAAAAAATGTTTGTAAATTAACCTTATAAAATAGTATTTTAATACAGTAGAGAACATGATTTTGACATAGTTCTAACTGACCTCTTCTATTTCAGCCCTCTGATTTCCACATTTATGTTATATACATATACATAAACTGTCTGGCCCTGTGGATATTTAAACCCGAGATCTTTGTCAAATGTATTGGGAAAAATGTGAAGTTTTCTAAAATTTATTTATAAATTACATAAGAATCAAATTTAATTATAGTTACCCAGGCTTAATGCTCTTAAAGGCAGCAAAATATCCTCATTTGTAAAATTATGGCGCATGGCTGTAATCGTAAATTGTTAAGTTTGTTATTTAGTTTACATGTAAGTCCTGCATTTATTTCACTTTTAGCACATACTAAAAAACACGATTGGTGATAGAAAGCTGAGCTGAAGCAGGTGTACTCACAGGAAAAGAACAAGCGAGGAGACAATACAAACTTCCCGAATAACAGAGAGGTGGATTCAGATTTTCCTTCTCTGGAGCTAATGTAGCTGACTTGAGAGGAAGTGATTGCCTCGTGAGTCAAGACACTTCTATGATTCACACTAACCTTTCTCCGGTGCGCAATTTCATTCTCACTCTTATGGCCCCCTAGGAACTGCATGGGTGCACACTGGAGGATTTCCTGACCAAAGTTCATGTACGATGTAATTTAAGTAAAAGCCCTGATTACATTCTGAGCTGTTCTGAGTTAAATGCTGGGAAAACCTGCTATGTGTGGAAGGCAGAGGTAAGTGCCTGTGTTTTCTTCTCCAAATTCAGTAAAAAAAAGCACGTGAAATACACGAACTGGTGTTGATTCTAAACATTGAACAGTGAATACTATGAAGTTGGAAGCAAAAATAGAGTGCTGAGAGTATTGACAAGACCAGTTTACTGATTTATTAGATTATGTATATCATCCAATTGTTTCAATGTGGAACCATACTTCAATATATATATATGCAATCATCAGATTATTTACCTGAATGTAACAAACAGTAAAATATCTGCTATATTAGAACCTTTTGTATGAATATTGCTAAATGCCCTACTTTGAATTTCCCAGTGGATCTGTTAATTTTCCTGCGAGATGATTTTAGACATATTCAAAGCATATTCTGAATAATAAGGACATTTTTGAAATTTGTTCTCTTAGCAACCTAGCTCAGGTAATATCCACACTATCTTAAAATCATCTCACTTTCTTAAATCCTGATGCTATCCTATGAAACATAAGCAGAGGTGCTATGATTGAGATGAAGTTTATTGTTTCCAAATTTGTAATAGGTTTCTTGTGCTTTACCATCTTAAACTCTGCCTACTGTGTTTAGATTATTGACTTCTTAGGACAAGATACACAAAGAGAAAAGAGAATCATCTTATTTTTTATTTTTTAAGCTAATTTATGTTATAGTAAGCAATTGACAAAGTAGTAATAAGTTATAAATAATAAATTATAACTTATTTATTAAATTTATTTCTTATTTATGTATTTATAATAATTATATGTTATTGCTTCACTGTTTCAATAGTCTTGAGAGCATAATGATTTAATGCTGAGTGTTCTTATTTTGAAACAAAGGTATACTCAGGGATGTATCCCCACCCTTCGCTGGGGTGCCTAAACACCTTATCAAGCTCTGTCTTTTCCCCATGTCACTTATCACCATACAATAAGGAATAGAATATGCACGTGTTGCTTTTATTCTTACATTCACAGGATATAAGCTCTGTGAGGGAAGGAACTTTTAAATGATTTGTTTTCATGAAATATTCACATAACTAGAGGCCAGGTGCATGAAATTTGTGCACTCGGGGGTGGGGGGTTCACTCAACCTGGCCTGTGCCCTCTTGCAGCCCGGGAGCCTCAGGGGATGTCCATCTGATGGCATCCTTAGTGTTGCTTCAGAGATGGGAGAGGCTCCCGCCACTGAGCTCACCAGCCATGAGCCCGGCTTCTGACAGAGTGGCGCTCCCCCTGTGGGAGTGCACTGACCACCAGGAGGAAGCTCCTGCATTGTGCATTTTCTCCCTGGTGGTCAGTGTATGTCATAGTGACCAGTTGTTCCACCATTTGGTCGATTTTCATAGTAGCCTTTTGTTATATAGGATAAGCACTCAAAAATTACTAGTTGAATGAATGAATGAATGGCTATGATACATCATATCACCATAAAGTGATATTGTACAGAAACTTAAAAATGATTTGAGCAAAAATATTAGTTAAACTACATTCTGAAACAAGTGAAGTTTACATTTCAATTCTTTGCTATTTTGTAACTTTAGGAGGCTTAGAAAAATTGAGGAACATTTACTAAGAAAACATGCTTCTTCTGTCTTTATGTCTTCGTGTCTTTTCTTATTTTCTTATGCTTCTTCTGTTAAAAATTTCTTTCCCCAGGGGAAAAAAAAATATTTCCCTGGTACTTTTGATTTGGTTAATTTCTTATAACATTCTGAAACATTTCCAATAGCAATTTATTCCAGGAAGTCTTCTCCAAAGTCCTCAGTACAGGTTCAATGCTCCTGTCATGTGTTTAAACAAAGTCCATCCCTTATCATTGACATTGAATCTTGTCGGACTATGTGTTTAAGTCCCTTGTTCTCTCAGTGGGCTGTGCTCTAAAGATAGGGACCATGGTGTCATGTTTGTTTTTAAAATCCAGACACAGTGTTTGGTGCTTAGAAAGCCCTCGATAATAAAGAAAAGTGAAGGGGGGTCTGCCTGGAAAAGATAGAGGGGAAAAGAAAGAAAAAGAGGAATAAAGGGTGATGACTTGTTGCTCATTTTAATCAAGAAATCACATCTGGGTGATGAAAAGATTTGGGTATTACAATAGATTTTCAAGAAAGTTTTATTTAAATATGAATGCAGATGATACTGTGAGTACCTCTGTGTGCCAGGTATGGTTCTCTGCACTGAGGGGCTGTAATAAATCTAATCTAATAAAAGAGTAATATGCAAATCAATCATCACTCCGAGACACCTAGGCCATGTCCACCAGCCTAAGCCATGCCCACCAGCCAATCAGAGTGGCTGTATGCAAATCAACCCAGCCAAGATGGCAGCCAGCAACCACAGAGCTAGAGCAAACAGGAGACTTCCATTTGCAATGGAGGAAACTGCCTGCCTAGGCTGGCTGGGCCTCTGTTCAAGGCAATAATGTTTCAATTATAGAAGCCACGAAGCTGAAGCAAACAGGAGGCTTCATTGCCTGCCTAGGCCTCCACTCAAAGCAACAAAGTTTCAATTATAAAAGATAAATAAACCTCAGAAACCTGATTCCAGCCAGCTTTGCTGGGACATTGGGTCAATGGGAGCTGTGGGTAGCCTGAAAACAGCCCTCAGCTCCTCACTCAGGCTGCCCAGGCACCCCAGTAGGGACCCGAACCTCAAGGGACTGTGAGCAGCCTGAAAACGGCCCTTAGCCCCTCACCCAAACTGGCCAGGCAAACCAGCATGTGGACATCCCCTGAGGGGTCCCAGACTGTCAGAGGGCACAGGCTGGGCTGAGGGATCACCCCCCCCCCCCGAGTGCACAAATTTTTGTGCACTGGGCCCCTAGTAAAGAGATAATGTTATTGCCCTTATTTTAGTGGGGAGACAGACAATAAGGAAGCATAATGTTATATATGTAAAATAATATATAACATAAGGTAAGACAGTATAAAATACATATAAAATGTAAAAAAATAAATATATAAAATAATATAGAATTTGGGGCTGTTTAAAGAAAATCAGTATTGAGAGTGTCAAGAATTACTTCTTTGCTCAAGCTCTCTCATGATTCTTTACTTGTAAAGTGCTATATGCCTTGTTCCAGAATGTGAAGTAAAAAATAAATCACTCTAGGAGTGGCATTTATAACTTACATGTGTGCCTCAACCCACACTCATTGTGGAAGAAATGATTTGCATAGATTTCAAAACCACACATAGACCTTTGAGGGGCCCAGCTCCCACTTGTGTGCAGAAGCTTGGTGCCCTGAGGGGAAACTTAACAGTCTGGAAGGCTCCCAGTGTGTGAGCCTCCTTGCAAAGCTAGGAAAGGCCCCAATTTCTCAACTGACAGCAAGGATGAAAATGATTTGAGAAACCAAAGAAACTTCTCCAGACTTTTGGTAAAAAATGACTTTGTTTCACTCTCCCAGGTTTTTTTCTTTTTCTTTTACTTTTTAATTGAATTCATTGGGGTGACATTGATTGATAAAATTATGTATGTTTCAGGTGTACAATTCTATAATGCATCATCAGTATATTGTATTGTGTGTTCACCACTCCAAGTCCAGTCTCCTTCCATTACTATTTATCCCCTCTTTACCCTTTCTACCTCCCCCATTCCCTTTCCCTATGGTAATCACCATACTGTTGTCTGTGCCTATGAGGTTTTTTGGGTATTATTTGTATAGACAAGTAACTTGAATTTTGTATTGGATTAGGGGTGTGTCCAGGATCTGGGTACCAATAGTTGACTGAAGCTGCTATGGTAATATAATAAGAAATACACTAATATTTTTGTTTTAATCCAGGTGAATTATTTTTCCAGCATATGGACAACTGTACTTAGAATATTGCATGCTTTGTGGTAGAGGGAGAAAACCAACAATTACAGTGAGTGAGGTAGAATGGCTGGTATTGCAGTACATAAGACTTTGATTACATCCTGCCAAGATTCATACTGGCCTAGTAGTTGTTGACAGATAAAGTAACAAAAATGAAACTCATTTATTTTTTCTTTATTGAGACCTCAAGGAAAAGCAGATTTTCAGTTCTTGTACTTACTACACTGATAGAACAGAGACTGACAGCAAAAATGTTCCAGCCCAGTTCAGAAATATAAATTAAATCTACGTTATATCAAAATTCCATTTAGTCTTGGAGAAAATGCTGCTGTTTGGATTATTTTTGATCCTAAAAAATATACAATGGACTATCACAGTATACCTGGTATACATGGACCCTTTCCTGTGAGTAATACTTTCAAAATTATTGTTTTCAATCTATATTGATTTATTACTTAGTGTTTGAGGCTACTTGAATTATCATCAGAAAAGATTACGTCTTACTGAATGTAAATTACTGGTAACAGACATATACATCTCAGTGTGCATGAAGTGTAAAACTAGATTTGGAAAATTGATATCAGACCCTTTTCTCTGTTACAAAGTCATATTCGATGCTACAGTGTTTATCTAGATAAGAGCGAAAGTAAGTAGGAAATGTAAAGTGAGAATTTTTGGTTTGTGTTGTTGAAATTGTTGATGCATATTAAATAAATTCAGACTAAATCATTTGTACCTTCCATTCATGTTACTTAAATTGACAAAAAGAGCGATAATTAAGCCTCTTGGACTTTCTTCTCTTCCTTCATCCAATCCTCCCTATCTCTCTTTTCCTCTCTTTCTCCCTCTTTCCCTCTCTCTCTCTTGTTCTCTCTCTCTCTATTCAATGATCAACATAGACTTTTTTTCTACAGTTTCTCATAATTAAGTCACTACTAAGTTGACTACACTATTCTGGCACTAAAACATGATATACTTAGTGAATATATATACAGGTGAGTAAATAATCAGTTAACTCTAAACCATTATAATCCAACAATGTCTATTTCTTGAGTATATTCTAAAAATAATTTGTTTGAATTTTTTATTATTCTAAAGTTTACATTGGATAATTTTCTCATTAATTTTTTAGCGACAGAAAGATAGCTTGAACTTGTTTCTTTAATAACCTTTTATGACCTTTTACAAGATGATAATTATGAAAAAGGGAGGCCTGGAAGTCTTATAGAAAAAGTAAGCTTATAAAGTAGCTAAAATGGCCCTCCTATGCTGGTGTTGATTTCAAAATTAACATTTTGCTTCATGTGCTTCTAATAATCACTGACCCTTACTTCATGTACTTTCCACAGGAAATGAATACAGCAGAAATTACTTTGACCCACTGATGGATGAGGAAATAAACCCAAGGCAGTGTGGGATGGAGGTCAGCAGAGAAGGTGAGCTAGAATTAAGTATGTAATTTTTGTGTCAGAATATTCTTTTCCATTCATGAAAATGAGGTGACAAAGATCACACGTGCAGTTTCATTTAGATTTGCAGCTTACAATTTAAATGGTAAGTTTTAACTGCTAACAAAATGATGGGCAGTGAAGGTAATTTTTGATCAAGGACAGAAAGCTGGTAAGATAGAAGCAGACTTTGCTTTCATTGGAGGATGCTGTAAGCATTTTGATGTCTTTATAAGCCCATGTTATACATGTGAAGAGTGCCATCACTTTGCAAATGCCATCTCTGCTCTTTGAGTTTAAAATGAGCGCTCTTCAATTCATCTAGCACTTGAGATGTTCCCACACAGTGACTATTGAATTTTCTCATTGAAGGCATTGAACCACCACCTAAGTTTTGAAGCATAGAGGTGCAGTGATATAATGATTTCCTCTTCTATAACCTTGAGTCTCGCTGCAGTTGTAAAATAACAATTCAGCCGGGGATAGGGGAGGCTGGGGGAAGGTCAATTGGGAAAAAAAAGAGGAGGCATATGTACTACTATTTGTAATATTTTAAACAATAAAAAAATAACAGTTCAACATTGCTCCTTATATAAAAACCGCTATGAGTATTTGATAGTTTACCAAGCACATTAGGGCTTACAAAGGTTACTAATGAGATAATGATAGTGACAAACGTTACTTAGAGTCATTAGCAATCCAGAAGATCATTGAGCACCAATCATTGAATCTGCACTTTTTAATAAAAACTGGGATTACTCCTTACATAAAAGGGATTAAGCATAGTGCAAAGATTATTTTAAAAGGCAGTTTTCAATGAACTAAACCTATCTACTTTAATAAAATAGTAATATGAAAATTGACCATCACTCCGAGATACCTAAGCCATGCCCACCAGCCAAGTCACGCCCACCAGCCAAGCCACGCCCCCAAACAATCAGAGTGGCTGTATGCAAATTAACCCACCCAAGATGGAGGCCGACAGCCACAGAGCTGGAACAAACAGGAGGCTTCCGTTGCACCGGGAGTAAACTGTCTGCCTAGGCCGGCTGGGCCTCTGCTCGAGGCACCATAGTTTCAATTATAGAAGCCATGGAGCTGAAGCAAAGATGAAGCTTCGTTCCCTGCCTAGGCCTCCACTCAAAATAACAAAGTTTCAATTATAGAAGATAAATAAACCCCAGAAACCTGATTCCAGCCAGCCTTGCTGGGACGTTGGGTCAATGGGAGCTGTGGGCAGCCTGCAAATGGCCCTCAGCCCCTCACCCAGACTGGCCAGCCATTCCAGCAGGTGGACATGCCCTGAGGGGTCCCAGACTGCAAGAGGGCACAGGCTGGGCTGAGAGACACACACACCCCACCCCTTGCAAGTGCACAAAGTTTTGTGCACCGGGCCCCTAGTTTATAAATAATGCAGAACACAGAGATATCACCAAAAGACATGTTTCTGCAAAATAAGGCAAAGACTTACTCTCAGGACTAGGTTTTACCAGTAGCTCAAAATCAGAGTGAATTGGAAATTGGAAAATGAAAAACCTCTACTTTTTATTTGCTCAAAACACACTTTAGGAATGAAAGAGAATCTCAAAGAGTTTTGGAGAGAAGTATCAATTGAATTATCAGTTGAAGTCATTTCTATTTTCTTGAAAATCAAAATATATAGTTATATATGACAGCATTTTTGTGATGTAAGGACTAAAGGTGACTTAGTCAAATCAAGAATGGCTCTAACTATAGACAGTAAATATTGTTGGTCACTCTTCCAGCATTTATTGCCCAACTCCTGTATTTAAGCTGGGGCCTCACATTTTAGAGCAGACAGCTCCCTTTACACGTGTCCATCATTCAGTTTTAAGGTACATTTAATGCTGTGTTCTTTTTCTTTGTACTGGTCACTCAAGTCTGTGCAGTTACTCCATTTGGAAGTAGGTAGTGCTAATTAGCACAAGGTATCCTTCTACATCTTTTACAGCACAGGGTTGAAGACTATGCAGCAACGTAACAGCAGTACTCACTTCCAAAATAGTTTGAGACAGCTTATAATAGAAAAATAAATGCATATGGTTAAAGAAAAGTTCAAATAATGATGAAGGGGGATTTGAGAACACATACAAAAATAAGCAAATGTATAAAGAATAGGTAACAGTAGTATTACTGTAATTAAGCACTCACACTTACTTTGACATTCCTGGGAGTTAAGGTATAAAGGGAAGTAGCATAGATTAGATAACTTTTAATGTTTAATAGAATTTATGGCTCTTTTTCAATGTAAAATCACCCACCACTACCATCAGTTTTTTACGCAGAGCAATTGTGGCCAGTGCCAGCGGAGGGTGTGAGCGGGGCCAGTGTCATCAGCCGGAGCTAGCAGCAGCTGCTGTCCCCATTGCCCTAAGGAGCAGGGGGAGGTGGAGAAGCCCTGAGGGGCAATTGGGGATGGTAGCTGCCACTCACACCCGCTGATGGCGCTGAGTGATCAGGGCCAACCGCAGGTGCGAGTTGTGGGGTCAGCAACAGGTGCGAGCGTCCAGTGGAACCGCAGCTCACGGGAGCAAAGAATTTTCAGTAACCACCAGAGGCTCACCCCAGTGACAGCACCTGGTGCCCTGTGTTGGTCTGGCGCCCCAGCTCACCTGCTCCACCATCCCACCACAGCTGATGCCTGCCATGTTTCATGCTCTGCTGCCTGCTGCCGATGCCCTCCATGTTCTGTGCGCACCCCCTGGTGGTGAGTGAACATCATAGCTACTGGTTGTTGGGTTGTTTGATTGTTCTGCCATTCGGTCTACTTGCATATTACTGTTTTATATAGATAGATTGTATGATTTGAAAAAATCATAATGGCTTGTTCTGAAGTGATTCTTGTGTATTAGATACAGTCCTTTTGATTGAAGTAGTATCCTATTATAAATACTCTGCAATAAACATTTTATAAATCGTCATTCCAAATATCATTGATTTAAAACAGTTTTTTTCTCCCCAGAGTAAGGCAGCATATTGAATAGAATTTATATCTGTGACCTATAATATATTTAAGTAGTATGGTGATTAATAATTATTTTGTAATTACAGTTGCATGCCAACAAATTACCAGATAAGGAAGTTATCATAAATATGCTTTTTCAGCACCCTTACAAGTTGATAATAGAATTCTCTATGAGATCCGTCAATGAGGCTGTTTGATGAGAATGAATGTGGAGGAGTCTAAGGTAAGAAACAAGTTATTTTCAATCTTTTATATTAACACTATTTATAACTTTATTGAGATGGTTTTTGCAAATGCTAATCTGTCTTTTCTAATTATAACTATTCATTGATAACCTATGTGTGTTGTTGATGGTTGCAAATATTTAAATATAGCTAAGGTTGGGGAAAAAGTAATTATGGCCCAACTTCCTATAATTGCATAGAATTTAAAACCCTTAAGAGCAAAAATACTTAACAGATTTACTACTGTGGGATCCCACAATGATGTGGCATACATTGATTACTAAAGGAGGCTATATGCCACTCTTTTATAAAGACTTTGTCTTAACTTTTAGTTTCTTCATCTTCTTTGCCATTTCTGTCAAAAGAACCTGCCACAATGGAGTATTTGTGGAATAAATTATTAATTATTACATGAGCAGATATGATAATCACATATCTAAACTAATAAAAGCGAAATATTAAAATTAACCATTTCTCCGAGACAGGGTAAGCCACGCCCACCAGCCAATCAGAGCGGCTGTATGCAAATTAGCCCAGCCAACATGGCGGCCGCCACTCCCGGACCTGAGTAAACAGCCCATTCCATTGCGGCAGCAGCGAAAGTGAAGCTGAGCCCCTCAGCTCAGCTCCGATTAAACTGCCTCTAGCGAAACACAGCTTTTTGAAACATTGTAACAATCATAGAATCCTCCGGAGCTGAAGGAGAGAGCAGCTCCAGCCTAACCAGTGACAGTAACAATTGTTTCATTATAGACGCTGCGAGGTGAAGCAGAGGCTTCGTTAGTAGTTA